>NC_046125.1:915000-1075000 GCF_010993605.1 Petromyzon marinus | reverse complement strand
TCCTGATACACAGGAGGTCGTGGTGTGTGCGTCTCTCTCATCATCATCATCACGGTGGCTAGGAGATGTTAACTACCTCGCCTGGTGTACAGGAGGTCGTGGTGTGTGCGTCTCTCTCATCATCACGGTGGCTAGGAGAAGTTAACTACCTCGCCTGGTGTACAGGAGGTCGTGGTGTGTGCGTCTCTCTCATCATCACGGTGGCTAGGAGAAGTTAACTACCTCTCCTGGTGTAGAGGAGGTCGTGATGTGTGCGTCTCTCTCATCATCATCACGGTGGCTAGGAGATGTTAACTACCTCTCCTGGTACACAGGAGGTCGTGGTGTATGCGTCTCTCTCATCATCATCACGGTGGGTATGAGATGTTAACTACCTCTCCTGGTGTACAGGAGGTCGTGGTGTGTGCGTCTCTCTCATCATCATCACGGTGGCTAGGAGATGTTAACTACCTCTGTTGGTGTACAGCAGGTCGTGGTGTGTGCGTCTCTCTCATCATCATCACGGTGGATAGGAGATGTTAACTACCTCTCCTGGTACACAGGAGGTCGTGGTGTGTGCGTCTCTCTCACCATCATCACGGTGGCTAGGAGATGTTAACTACCTCTCCTGGTACACAGGAGGTCGTGGTGTGTGCGTCTCTCTCATCATCATCACGGTGGCTAGGAGATGTTAACTACCTCTCCTGATACACAGGAGGTCGTGGTGTGTGCGTCTCTCTCATCATCATCATCACGGTGGCTAGGAGATGTTAACTACCTCGCCTGGTGTACAGGAGGTCGTGGTGTGTGCGTCTCTCTCATCATCACGGTGGCTAGGAGAAGTTACCTACCTCGCCTGGTGTACAGGAGGTCGTGGTGTGTGCGTCTCTCTCACCATCATCACGGTGGCTATGAGATGTTAACTACCTCGCCTGGTGTACAGGAGGTCGTGGTGTGTGCGTCTCTCTCATCATCACCACGGTGGTTATGAGATGTTAACTACCTCTCCTGGTACACACGAGGTCGTGGTGTGTGCGTCTCTCTCACCATCATCACGGTGGCTAGGAGATGCTAACTACCTCGCCTGGTGTACAGGAGGTCGTGGTGTGTGCGTCTCTCTCATCATCATCACGGTGGCTAGGAGATGTTAACTACCTCCCTGGTACACAGGAGGTCGTGGTGTGTGCGTCTCTCTCATCACATCACGGTGGCTAGGAGATGTTAACTACCTCGCCTGGTGTACAGGAGGTCGTGGTGTGTGCGTCTCTCTCATCATCACGGTGGCTAGGAGATGTTAACTACCTCTCCTGGTACGCAGGAGGTCGTGGTGTGTGCATCTCTCTCATCATCATCACGGTGACTAGGAGATGTTAACTACCTCTCCAGGTGCACAGGAGGTCGTGGTGTGTGCGTCTCTCTCATCATCATCACGGTGTCTAGGAGATGTTAACCACCTCTCCTGATGTACAGGAGGTCGTGGTGTGCGTCTCTCTCATCATCATCACGGTGTCTAGGAGATGTTAACTACCTCTCCTGGTACGCAGGAGGTCGTGGGTTTGATCCCGACCCTGACGCCTGCTGTGTATTTGGATCTTGTGTGTCTCCTTTCTTGCACAGGGATATTGAGCGTTCAGGTCCTTACGGCGTACAGCCGTTTCAATATGGCAACAACAACAAACATCGGGCGGCCAATTAAACAAAAAAAGTCGAGGGACAGCTTGTTTTGTTTCCTCTGGGGAGTATTGTTGTACATTACAACATGAGCGTGTGCATCCACATGTCATGCAAGCAGCAGCATCAGCATGCAAGATCACAGACGGCAGCATCATTGACACCAATTATCACAATTAATACATAAAACTGTTTTTGTTGATTAGAAACATACTTTTTGTTGTCTATTTGTGTTTCTCCCTTGTGATGGGACTTTGTAAGATAAACGTTGAGATTTGTAAGGGGCACGGGGTGACCAATAAGGTCTGAATTGGTCTGTAATAAGGTAGGGGCACTGATAAGGGGTTGACAGCTGTGCTGACTTAATTTGAAGCTTTCGTGACTGCAGGAATCCATACTCTTTGGTTCTTTCGGTAAAGTCACGTAGGTAGAAAATAAAATATATCACGACGTTTCGGGCGCAACACAAGCGTCCGTCATCAGGTGGGACAGCAGCAGCAGATCATGCTTTCTCATTGCAGACCATGCTTACTGATTGCAGATCATGCTTTCTCATTGTAGATCATGCTTTCTCATTTCAGATCATGCTTTATCATTGCAGATCATGCTTTCTCATTGTAGATCATGCTTTATCATTGCAGACCATGCTTACTGATTGCAGATCATGCTTTCTCATTGCAGACCATGCTTTCTCATTACAGATCATGCTCTCATTGCAGATCATGCTTTATCATTTCAGATCATGCTTTCTCATTACAGATCATGCTTTCTCATTGCAGACCATGCTTACTGATTGCAGATCATGCTTTCTCATTGTAGATCATGCTTTCTCATTTCAGATCATGCTTTCTCATTTCAGATCATGCTTTCTCATTGCAGATCATGCTTTATCATTGCAGATCATGCTTTCTCATTACAGATCATGCTTTCTCATTTCAGATCATGCTTTCTCATTACAGATCATGCTTTCTCATTACAGACCATGCTCTCCCACCTGATGATGGACGCTTGTGTTGAGCCCGAAACGTCGTTATTTATTTTATTTTATACCCACGTGACTTTACCGAAAGAACCAAAGAGTTATCGGTACGATGACGCCTGTTGTATATTTGGATATGATAATAAAAATTGTTTTTAACCTTTCTGGCAATAAAACAGGTGTTAAGATATTTTTGGTTCTTTCGGTAAAGTCACGTAGAAGGGAAACAATAAAATAATAAAAATATAAAACAATAAAATTCTCACGACGTACGTTTCGACTGCAACACAAGCAATCATCATCAGGTGTGAAAACCACAGCAAGAAAATTTGAAAAAAAGTGGCGGTTTTTTTTTACGTTAGCACCACGGAGAGCGATTTGGCAGTTTGTTTAGAAGGACAAGTCCATCTATGTTCGGAAAATAGGAGGGGGGAGACGAAAATAATGGATGCGGTCTGAAAGCCACCGTAAGCGTGAACAATCAATTCAGACCCGAAATGGTTTATCAAATCCTTCCAATGATTGCTAAGCCAGAATCCATCTTCTCGGTTGAAATTGTCTCTGTGTTTGTATATGTGGATAGCATCATGAACGAATCTCTCATGGTAGCCAGATGGCTTGCAAATAACCTCTGTCTTGGAGAAGTCAATGTCATGTGAGCCTACTGAATTATAACAGTGATCTGCCACGGCCGAGGTGTTGGTCCTATCGTATTTTAGGTCTGCTTTGTGTTCACGAATGCAGTCCGAGACATGTCGTTTGGTTTCTCAAATGTAACTACTACCACAGAGGCAACTTAGTTTGTAGATGCCAGGGTACTGTGTGTCCGGAATCACATCTTTTACAGACGGAACCAGATCACGGATTTTATGTAATGTGTTGAATCGGACCTGGATCTTGTGTTTATTCAAGATTTTGGAGATCTTTTTTGTGATCCCCGCAATGTAGGGTAAAGTGATGGTTATGAAAGGCTCAAGAGGGTCCTTCTTCATGGTTGGAGTGATAGCTTTGCGGATTGTGTAGTCGGAGTAACCATTAGCCCTAGAGCCTGGTGTACGTGCTTGAGTTCACTGGCTATGTGTTCCTGGTCGGATATGCATTGGGCTCTATGGTGCAGAGTCTTGATAAGGGAATTCTTCTGTGATGGATGGTGGTGGGAATCCGGTTTCAGGTAAGCATCCGTATGGGTAGCTTTCCTGTAGACAGAGTGGCTCATTGAATATGAATCCCTGCAGTCACGAAAGCTTTAAATCCAAATTTAGGTGTTAAGATGTTAAAACAGTTCCCATATTTTATATTTGGAGTTTGTGCGTCTCTCTCCCCGTGGTCGGTTGGATTTTTCTCCGGGTCCTTCGGTTTTTCCCTACACATTTAGAATCGACAACACCACGCATTTAGAGTCTTTGGCTGCGATACATTTCCACACGATAAACCACTTAATTGGACTATCATTTGTGGACAAAGTAGCTGATAAAAAAAGCTATATACCTCAGAGGGCCATACCTGGTAAAATAAAAACAATAAAGTATTAAAGCTTTCGTGAATGCATAAAATTACTAATTTACAGACTTTACCGAAAAAAACAATGAGTAAAATAAAAACAATTTGTTTATATTCTTGATTCTTTAGGTAAAGTCACGTTGAAGGGAAAACAATAAAATAAGAAAATGTTTTCCCTTCAACGTGACTTTACCGAAAGAACCAAGAATATGAATCACTGCAGTCACGAAAGCTTTACATAAAATTTTTATTTGTTTATAGTTTCAAAATGATGAATAGTGGTATCAGTTTGACATATCTATATTTTTACAATAAAAATATTTGCGTGGCCCGTACGGGGATCGAACCCGCGACCTTGGCGTTATTAGCACCACGCTCTAACCAACTGAGCTAACCGGCCAGCCGGCAACCCGATTCGCCTAAGCCCAATATATCACTCAATACAAGACGGGTGAACGATGTTGCTTTAAAACAATATTTACGTTGCTAAATTTAAGAGAGACAAACCACAGACAAGGAGACACGGAGACAGCCACATAAGCAAATAGAAATAACACAGAGACGCACAGAGAGAGACACACATAGGCACACAGAAAACAACGCCTCTGTCTAAGGGCCTTAAATGTTTTTTTTTTATTCCAAAAATATTCGACGACATGCTACGAAAAGTAAAGCTGTGACACATCGATCTTCAACTAATTGTGAAGCAAAAATAAGAAAAATAACGATCGATCACGTGGTTTAGTAACCGTCGCCGTGGGAACGAAGAGACTTTCCGAATACATAGTCCGGATAAGCGCGTGCTGCGCGCCGATTAGACGAACGGCGCCCCACGTGACCCGCAACTCCCCCCCCCCCGCCGCTGCCTCCACTTATACAGAGTGGGAAATCCAAACGGCTCCCTGTCGGCGTTAAGTTGCCGCTTGGAATCGGGAGCGAGCCGCGTTATAAGCGGCGCTTTGCGAGCGTCGAGCCACGATTTAAACCGCGAGGTGAGCGTTCCGCGTGGCGATGTACAGCCGAGCGCGGTTGGGCGAATGTCCGTTGTGTAAAAAGAAAGTTTAAAAAAAAAAATTGCCTCCTCTGTTCGACTAGCCGCCGCGGGCAAGATAGGCCCGAAAACAAAAGTCTGATTAAAATGTTTTAAATGATCAATACTTTAACTTAATTAGCATAATTACTGCGTATGTTTGTAATGTTCAAAACGAAGCTTGCCGGTATCGGGTAGTAATAGCCACTAAATGCACTTTTAAAGCAAGGCCGAAAAAAATAATGTATTCAAGACTTTAGTTGCGCTGTCCGTCCACCGCACCTCCGTCGGGCACGGGTTTTGGGCCACGTACGGTGCGAAAGAAGTCCACCACCACACGCACATGCAGACACATACAGTGTTGGACCGCGTTTCCAGAGCCTCCCGTTCAACGCTCTGCGCCGTCACGAACGCGCGGTGGGCCAGCGAGGCGCGGCTCTGCACGAGTCGCCCTCACGACCGGCGCAAGCGAAAACCTGCGGTGGATTTTGACAGGATTGACCTGTGGACATCATGACCACAGTGCGAGCCTCGGACGAACGCTCGCGATAAACTTGAGAAATGCCCCTCCATCTAGTGGTGGATCTAGCGGTGCGCGCGTTAATGTGGTCGCAGCAATCGGCGACCGTGTCGGAACATCACCAGGCTTGTGGCGCACATCTTCGTAAACGGAGTATTATAAAGACACCGCGCCACAGTCAAATGCGATTGTGGCCATGCAAACCAAACTGTGGACCGCGCCGTAGAGTCCACCACTGTAGTCTTTGTGGTGCGCCTAAACCAACAAGAGGGTTCGCAGAACTACACGAACTCGTATCAGCATTGTGCAATCCGGCGTTGACTGTGGCACTGCCAGTTGCGAGGTCTGGCAGCAAGAGAGCGCGGTCGCGTGTCGGTGATGACCTCTTGAACTTGACGCCTTGACCTCTGCCCCAGGTGCAGCAGCAGTAGCCATCGAGCAAAGAAGACGGTCGCCACCGCATCGCGCGGCGCTTTCAGATTCGCATCTACGGCCGCCTGGAACGCTCAAACTTCCGATATTAGAAAGCCACTGGGAGCTAAGGCACTTTTAAATCATCGTCGTCTAGGTTGACAAACTAATGTCTTTGGAACTTCTTGTTTTGTTTAGTTTGTTGTCCTTTCCCCGCACTTCGATTAGAGCTGTTGGCTACGTACGGTTGCGAAAGAAGTTCAACTTACGTCCATGCGTAGTTGCGAGATCTGGCATCGAGAGACAGCAGTCGCAAGTCGGTGATAACCTCTTGAACGTGATGCCTTGGCCTGTACCCCCAGGTGCAGTATCAGCAGCAGCAGCCGCCGCCAGTGGCGGCGGCGATGGGCCAGCAGTATGTGAAGCCGGCATCTTCGGCACGACACGCCACGCTGAGTGGGCACCGCTACGGACGCCGGCACGCGTACGTTGGCTTCCGGCCCGAGCGGGCAGCCCCTGACGCCGAGACGGCGACTCCAGCGTCGCCTCATCCGCCGCCGACACCGCCCCCTGGCGGGATCTCCGCGTCTCCCGCCGCCACTGCCACCACTGCGTCGCGTGTGAGACGAGGGTGCGACGGGCCAGGTGCGCTGTGTTTCTGAGTGTGCGAGAGAAGAGGCAGGTGGTGGAGGGCAATTTGGGTGATGCGCGTGAAGGGAATTTTCAAACGTGGACTTTTTTCAAATCGGTGCATGTGAAATTTGCATATGAACAATTTCCCATTGCAGGAGGTAGGGTTCTAATGATGAATAATTCTATTGTTTTAATTAGATTTTTAAAAAATATATATATAGATGAATAAAACTACCACATGGCCCCCTACAGGAATCTAACCGATGCGTGTTGGCGTTATTAGCACCACGCTCTAACCAACTGAGCTAACCGGCCAGCCGGCAACACGCTCTATCTAGGCCCTGTATATCACTCGGCACCGTTAAAAAAATTAGGAAAAAAAATCCCAAAATCGGCGCGCCAGGGTTTAACGGAGGGGAAAATGCAGGTCCTCTGCGAGTGGGAGCATGAAAGCTTTTGTGGGGAGGATGAGGGATAAGATGACTAGCATAATGGGGGGTAGATAGGGGGCTGGGAACGGGTGGGGAGCAGGGGGGGAGGGTTTAATAGATGGTAAAAATGAAAGGTGCATCCCTCGAGTAAAGGTGACTCAGTGCCCACGTGACTGCAAACACGTCGGCAATAAACTGATTACTCTAACAATCAGTAAAACAGAAGGCACATTCTTTGTATTCACCCACATTCTGCGTAGATAGACAGTGTATGATGTTTCTATTGCCCAATCAACACGTATTTTTGATTATTTGTGTTTTTTTTGTTTTATTGAGGCCACCCCCCTTGCCCCCACGAGCCCACATAATGGAACCACGACTGTGTTTGCCGACAGATCTGCGGGGTCACTGCTACGCCGGCGAGCGTCCCAACAGCGACGGAGATTGCGAGCCCGCCGTGAACAAGCGGGAGCCTCCTCGACGCTCCACTCGCAGCAGAGCCGCAAGGGATGGAGCTACCGCCGCTGCTGCTGCTTCTGCAGGCTCAGCTGCTGCCGCTACTGGTGGCGCTATCCCGAAAGTCCGGAAGAAATGTAGCAAGCGCAGCAGATCTTCGAACGAAGGCAGCAGCAGCGGTTGTGACGTTTCTGGTTTCAGGTCGATGATTGAGGAGGCCGTTGCTGCTGCCGCCGCTACCGCCACAGCTGCTGCTTCGGAGGAACGTCCGGAGAAAGAAGCGGGAAGCGGCGGGGAAGCGGGTCGCAGCTCACAGCAAACAAGACAAGGCGCTGGTGAAGCAAGAAGCGGCCGGGAAGCGAGACGCGGCAGAGAGAAGGGGGGTTTCAGGGAAACCAAAAGCTGTATGGAAGCAAGAAGCAGCAGCAGGGATGCAAGGGACGACAGAGTTGGGAGAAGCAGCGGTGGACGAATTCGAGGCACAAAGACGGAGAGAAACGTCCGAGAGTCGAGAAGCAGCAGCAGAGAGGAAAGAAATAGCAACGGGGAAGCGAGATGCAGAATCGGAAAAGCGAGCATTGTTGGGGGAATCGTAAGCGGCAGTAGCAGAGGAGAGAGAATTGTTGGCGACGGACAAAGCTGCGTGATGAAGATAAGTACTAGGGCAGCAAGAAGCAGTAGTAGGGAAACGAGAAGCAGGAGCAGAGAAGTCAACATGAGCAGGAAAAAGAGAAGCAATGGAAAACCAAGAGGCAGCAGCAGCAGAAAAGCAAGAGGCGGCGAGGAAGCAAGAAGCAGCAGGGGAGAACGAAGCAGTGGGGATGATGAAAGCAGCGGGGAAGCAAGAAGCAGTGGCTGGAAAGCGGGGAGCAGTAGCAGGGAAGCAAGAAGCAGAGGGAAAGCGAGAAGCAGCAGGAAAAAGAGAAACTTTGAAGGAATCGGAAGCATTGGAGAAACGAGAAGCAGTCGTGGAGCAGCCAGAAGCGACCATGGTGAAGCAAGAAGCGGAGGGGAAGCTGGAAGCAACGGGGCTGCCGACAGGGACGAATCGGCGTCCATCTTGTTGTCCCTGCTTACTCCATGGGCTCAGATGTCGCCCGAGTCGGACAGAGACAGCAGGTGAACACGAGCACACATCACAGACACACACCACTCGCACACCACAAACACGCACATTGCACAATGTCGAGTAGATTCAAAGTGTTTGTCTTTGTGCTGCTGTTGGGAGCGGCAGTGTCGCGGCTCACGCGCTGCGCTATGAACCCGGCAGTCCAGGTTCGATTCCCAGTCACAGCCAACACCAGTGACAATTGGGCCTCCCCTAGGTCGACTTGGCCTCAATTGAGTACCTGGTGTGATGTTAAAAACATTGCCACTAGGGAGACAAAGGCGGTCGGGCGTGGCGCTGTCAACCCACCTCGTGTGCCATACCAGCCTTCGCAGGTGCAACTGCTAACAGCACTTGCCCCAACAGTCTGTTGCAAGCTATACGGGGGTGGGATCTTAGTCTTTGTGTGCGTGTGTCGCTGTGTCGCACAGCGGAGTGGAGGATGGCGACGGGCGCGACTCGGACGACTCGAGCTGGGAGACGTTCTCCCTCTCGGATCAGCGGGTCCCCTTCATCAGCGGCAGCAGTAGCAGCAACAACAACAGCATCTCCTACATGGACTACGACTATGATGACGTCGATGATATCATCGATCAGGGCCACGTCAACTTGGATGACGTGGATGACGACGACGACGACTATGATAACGACTTGGGGCTCTTACTCGCGATCGACAGTTACCACCGTGCTTTGTACGTCCACACGATTGGAATATTTACTGATACTGGAGGAATCCGATGAGCTATCAAGCTCTTTTTTATTACTGACACTGAGCCCGCACCGCAGAGACCCTGTGTTTGGAAACCCTGAGGCCGAGTTTTGGTTTACACCCTGCACTCACACGCACTCGCCCTACACTCGCACAGAGTCACCTTATACTCACAGATACTCTACACTCACACACAGTTAACCTTTACTCGCTCACAATCTCGCTACATTCGCACTCACGCTACACTCGCCCTACACGCACTCGCCCTACACACCGACCCTACACTCACTCACCCTACACACCGACCCTACACTCACACACACACTACCTTACACACACTCTTACACTACACTCACAAACACTGACCCTACACTCAAACACACTCACCCTGTACTCACTCACACACTCACCCTACTTTTACTTACCTGTAGTTAATCCAAGTTCTCAAGTGAGTTAAAAAATATATTAATTTATGCGTGCACACAACACCATGCATATTCACGAGATTGCCGCGTACAATATACTTGTTTGAGGAATATACATTTACAGTGTTGCCATGTAACACCTACACACAACAGTCACGCTTGGAGGTCATAATCAAATTTTAAGATTCCATTATGATCATCGTCGTCTCTGTGTTTTACGTGTCGCACCTTCCGTCCCTTTCTCTCTTAAGCGGTGGTAATTCCACATTCCTATGGCAGGGGTGAGTCTATCCAGAGGACAACCACTGTTCACTTCTCCCTCAAAGTGTTTCGCACTTTACCTGTCGCAGACGGATGAGTCAACCCCCCCAACCAAGATTTTGACCCAGCTAGATATTAAGATATACAAACATACTCTTTGGTTAAATTTTGATTTAAAGCTTTCGTGACTGCAGTAATTCATATTCTTAGTTCTTTCGGTAAAGTCACGTTGAAGGGAAACAACAAAATAATAATATATATATAAAACAATAATTCTCACGACGTTTCGACCATAACACAAACGGTCGTCTTCGGTAAAGTCACGTAGGTATAAAAATAAAACAAACAATAGCTGCTGGTGATATATATAATATATCACCAGCAGCTGGTTCAGCAGTTCCACTGTGTTGCGATCGAAACGTGATATATTATTTTTTGTTTTATTTTATTTTTCTACCTACGTGACTTTACCGAAAGAACCAAGGAGTATGGATTCCTTGCAGTCACGAAAGCTTCAAAACAAGATATACAAAGTATAATTTGCATAAATCAAAATACATTCCATGTGCAAGTCGATGTGTGTATTGCGATCTTGATTGGCGTTGTCATTGATTAAGCAGTTAAGGTCATCGACTAATGTCCACGTTTTACGATTCTTATTTTTATTATTTTATCGAGGTGATGCGTTGTGCCCGTTGCGGATTGTGATTCTTCGTGGGGGGGGGGGGGGGGGGAAACACAAACGGCCCAACCCAAAAAACCGGCGTCAAGTTTTTGCCAGAGACACGGCCCGCACCAGCGTCGGTGTCCGCCTCGTTTACCCTTCTAAACCGCATGCGCTCGCGCGTCTCCCGCGCGTCTGCGTTGTTCATCCTCAAGGCAACCCCTGGTCCTGGACATGTCGAGCGATGACGGCTCCTTGGAGGAGCTCTTCAACGGCGGCGACGACGACGACGAGTCGGAGGGAGAAACCCCGGCCGTTAGCGACGCCTCCTTGATCGACGTCGGCGATCTCGCCCAAGAAGGCTTGAGGTAGGAAACTTTTTCACGACGCTTTTGCGCCCACCCCGTCTGCACGCACACGCGCGCGCTCGCTCACGTGCGTTGAACGTCTTTCGCCAAACGTACGTAGCCATCCGTGCTAATCGGAGGTGCCAGGATCTTGCCGACGAAAAGCCTCACCATTTGTTGGGAGGATCTTGCGTTGGGGTGCTTGGCCAGTTGCATCGTTGGCATCACGTGGGACGAATTCAGATTGCCCTGAGAAAACCCCTGCCGTTTGAGGGGATGATACGGTGGACTGGAAATTCCACGGTTCCATCATTTTAACAGGCCGATTTGCCATATTAAATCCAGAGACTAGGGAACGTCGCTCAATCTGTGCAGGCTGTCTTGTCGCCAAATTAAAACTCGGCACCCCCCCCCCCTCTCCACCGTCTCTCTCCCGCTCAGGAATCTCTTGCAGCGGCCGCCACCGTGGGTGCTGCGTGAAGAGGAGCTGCGCTTCAGCGGCGACGACGGTGACGACGAAGGCGATGGCGGCGATGGTGGCGATGGTGGCGGCGCCGACCGTGGTGATGATGATGATGATGCTGATGACGGTCACGGTGACGACGACGACGATGATGATGGCGATGATGCCTCGGAGGGGGAGGCATATTTCTTCAATTCCGCAGACACGGCAATGGCCAGCAACGAGTTTGTGTCCGACTTCAGGTGAGAGATTTGTATTTTTTTTTACGTGCAGCAAATGATCCGTTTATTATCCGGCACCCATTCGGAATGGAGGGTGCCGGTTAATCAAATATGAGGGTTATCGGAGAGTTATACTCATTGTTCACCAAAACTAAACTGTTGAACTGTTAATAGTTTGTTAGATTTCCCTAATATTTCTATTCACGAATCGATTGTATAATTTCTAGTGTCTGCCGCCTACATTTCATCTCATTTGATGGTAAAATGGATGTTAGAATTAACTATTCAGCTAAGCTATTTTGTTTTACCAGGTAAGACCCACTGAGATATGTAGACCTTTTTCAGAAGCGATCTGGCTATCGCAAATGATAGCTCAACGGAAGTTACCTATCGTGTGGAGATTTAAAGTAGCCAAAGACTCTAAACCCGGAAAAAAATCCACGCGACCAGCGAAAGAGAGACACGCAGACTCCAAATATACAGCAGGCGTCAGGGTCGCGATTGAACCCACGACCTCCTGTATACCAGGCGAGGTAGTTAACATCTCGCCCCTGTGGCACCAAATTTTCCAAGTACATAAAACTTTTCAAGAAGGAAACTAAGCCTACGTAATATAAGACGTAATATAATATATATTCTTAGCTCTTTCGGTAAAGTCACGTTGAAGGGAAACAATAAAATAATAAAATATATATACCATAACACAAACGGTCATTTGTGTTATGGTCGAAACGTCGTGAGAATTTTTATTGTTTGATATATATTTTATTATTTTATTGTTTCCCTTCAACGTGACTTTACCGAAAGAGCTAAGAATATGAATTACTGCAGTCACGAAAGCTTTAAATCAAAATGTAATATCATATTTTACTGTTGTAGAGCATTCTTAGTTGATTGTAGAGAAGCAGTCTTATAGTACAGTATACAGTAGTAAACGATGAGAGAATATCGGTGATTGCATGCGTGCGTGTGCATGTGAGGAGCGGTGGTGCATTGGTTAGCGCACTACGCTACGAACCCGGCGACCTGAGTTCGATTCCCGCTCTGCTATCTAAATAGGTCCTGAGCCTCCCCTAGGTCGACTCGGCCTCAAATGAGTACCTGGTGTGGCATGCAGTAAACATCGCTACTTGGGGAGCAAGGCGGCCGGGCGTGGTGCTGGCCACCCACCCCCTCGTGTGCCACAGTGCCAGCCTTCGAACGTGCTACTACTCGCTATAATAGCACTTGCCCCAGCAGTCCATTGAAGCTATACGGGGGGGGATCTTTGTCTTTGTTCTCATTTCAGTCTGACAGCCGAGGCCTTCAACCCAGAACATTATCCTCTCTTTGCTTGGGAAGATCGGCTGTCTGCCGTTTTCGAGGTAAGTACACACGCGTGGGTTGGGTTTTCTCCCGGGTGATCCAGTCTTCTGCCATGTGTAAGAGCTCATTGATTGGCCATTAACACCCTTAACCCTTTCCCGTTCCGAGACGTCTTGCAACTTGCAGGTTGGCGGGGTGGGGGGGGGGAGTCCCGTTCACCGCTGAATCTCGGAATGCGAAAGTGGTTCAGCCTTAATTTTATTTATAGAGGCGTAGTGCCGTTGTGTTTTTTAAAGACATTGTACATCACTGCGGAGAACCGTAGCGGTACGACCGCATCTTACGATAGCTGGCGCCAAACTGTGCCATGCGCCCTTCCCCATGGCCTTGTGGGAGCCTCAAAAATTCCGTTAACCATCTGGCGACCCGAGTTCGATTCCTGCCTCTCACGGCCCTCGCCAGTGACGATTATTTGAACTGGTCCTGGTGCTCCCCCTTGGTCGACCCAGCCTCAAATTAGTCCCTGATACAGTGTGCAAACATCACCACAGGGGAGACAAAGAGGGTCGGGCGTGGTGCTGTCGACCCACGCCCTGTCGTGTGCCGTGCTGGCCTTCGTAGGTGCTCGCTAACAGCACTTTCCCCGACAGTCTGTTACAGGCTATTCTAAGGGTTCTTTTATTTTTATTGTCTCTGTCCACGCAGAGTGCCGTTGCTAACCTGCAGGCCCTCATCGCCGACGTCAACGGGATTCAATTCCAGCCTGCCCCGGCCTCCAGCGAGCTCATATCGAGTCTGCCTGTCTTCTTCATCAATGACAATGGTATCTGCCACCAACCACACTCCCCACATTATTGTTGTTCTTCCCCGCACCTCCGATTTGCACCGTTGGCTCCATACGGTGCGAAAGAAGTTTAACATACACACCAATACCCCGCCATTTGCCACGAGTGATGGTGACGTCACCACGGCGCCTGTGCCAGGCCAGGTGCACTTTTAGGCCATGTGAAGTGTCGAAGGCTCACTGACAGGAGGTCTCGGTGCCGTGGCTTAGCTGACTGAGATGACCGCTAGATGCACCGGCTGTACCCCCTACTGTGCTAACGTGCAGCATTTTATCCGCCCGGCGTTCCGCTCGTTGTTGTGAGCATCGCTCCTCTGCCCTCAGTTGTTGTTGAAGAGCGACTGCCCAGTAGCGTCTTTCACGAGCCTCCTCCATATATACATACACACCCACGCACTCACCCACACACTCACCCCTGCACCTCGGATTAGCACGGTTGGCTACGTACGGTGCGAAATAAGTTCAACATACATACATACTGCACATAGACTAACAGTACCCATAGACTAACACTACCCATAGACTCAACACTGTATCTCCGATTAGCACGGTTGGCTACGTACGGCGCGACAATCAATCCATTCATCATCATTTACTGTCATCACTTTTCGCTTTTACCGAATTTAACGCATCATCACAGATTTTCCCCCATTGCTTCCTCCCATCTATTTTATTCACCTCATCTCCACCATTACATTTTTATGTACCCTTCTTAATTCTCTGTAAAGTGCCTCGGTTAAGACGCTACGTAAATTCCGCTAAGATCAGAAAGTGAAACGAGAGGGCGGATTATCCCTGACACTGGACAGATGAATGCCTCGCCGGGACCGATCCCGCCGTACCGCGCGAGTGGACGGTGAAACGCGTTTGGAACGCGCCCGTTGGAGGAGTCTGTGAAAGCTTCGATGGAGTCTCGCCGTGCTTTGACTTGTTGCAATGGTGGTTGTCGCTGCTGCTGCTGCTGTTTTGTCTCCTACGCAAAAAAAAAAACAGTATTGGAGCAGATCTGCACCATTTGCTGCAGCGAGTTCGTGCGCACAGATCAAGCCACCACCTTGCCCTGCCGCCATCTCTTCCACACGTCCTGCATCGAGCAGTGGCTCAAGAAGGTAGCGTTACACAAACTCTAATTTTGTTTCATATATTTATATATATATTTGAGCGATTCCATTGCAACAATCATAACATGTCTGTATGTGTGTTGAACTTCTTTCGCACAGTACGTAGCCAACTGTGCTAAATCGGAGGTGCGGGAGAAGGACAACAAACTAAAACGGTTGTTAACGAACTGAGTATTCAGTCTAGAAGATTTAAAAATACACAGCTCCCAGCAGCTTCCAAATATCGAAAGGAAGAGCGTTCCAGACGGCCGCAGAAGCGCATCTGAAAGCGCCGCGCGATGCGGTGGCCGTCTTCGTTTGATGGTTTTTGCTGAGATCTTTGTTTTGAGCCACGCATGTTTAAACTGCCACAGAGCTACCTGGCCCCTTGAGAGGCCGCTAGGGACTTAAACCCCATGCGCGTACATTCGCAAATTACCCCACGGTGATTTTCGCTTAGAAACTATGGCCAACGCACATGGCTCGTCTTCAGAATGTTGCAAGCTCGTAACTCCTTATCAGGGGTAGTCGTGGCCCATCATCTCTCACTGGTATATAAAATAAGTGCTGCTGTTTTGGAAACCAAGAGTTGATGTTTGAGCAATGGAAAGACTGCCCCCCCACCCCCTCCCCCGACGTCATAGAAATGTGGAATTCCCACCACCGGAATCAGGTTGCCGTTGAAGTTGAGCGTTGCCCTTGGCTTGCGTCAGCATAGAGCGGCCTCGGTACTTGGGAGTTGCCCGTGATTAGTTGCGTCCCCGGGTCAGCGTGGTTCATTTTTGCTGCGCTCCTCTTCCCCACTCTTGGCAGTCTGCCACGTGCCCCGTGTGCCGTTATCACCTGGTGGAGGAGGCTGCCGGGTCAACGCCGTCCCCTGCGCCACAGTACAGAGGATCGGGTCAAAGGTTGTGACCTCCCACGGACCCCGTACCCCATCTCCGTTCTCTCTGTCCAAAAACTGCCGTTCACATCACCGCTCGCTCGCTCGCTCGCTCGCTCGCTCACCCACTCGCTCATTCTATCAACTGAAATACAGTAGAAACTAAACAAAACTATTTTATCCGATAAGGCCTTCTGAGCTATGTAGCTCTTTTTCAGAAACGACCTGGCCACAAATGATACCTCAACGAAGTGGCTTATCACGTGGGAAAGTTATAGCAGCCAAATACTCCAAACGCGCGACGTTGATTCTCCTCGCACACTCTTAACCTAACCCTTTCCCATTTCCGAACGGAACCAGAAGAAAAAACAAAATAGAATACCTTTATCGGTACAGATGCTCCCACAAGGCCGTGCGGGGACGGAGTGAGGCGGCACAGTGTTGCCGCCAGCTATCGTAGAGTGCGGCGGTTGTGTCGCTGCAGTTCTCTGCGGTGAATAACAGCGTCTTGAAAAACAAAACCCGACGCCATGCCTCTCCATAAAATTAGCGCTGAACCGCTTGCGCATTTCCAAGATTCGGCGGTGAACCGGGGACACCCCACCCTGCAACTTGCAGTCACCTCGGACACGGGGAAGGGGTTAACTGACACGTTCACCCACAGCACTCGCCCGTCCCTTCGCTCACCTTCTCACTCTCACATGCCCTACACTCGCATGCACTCGCTCAAACCCTCGCGCACAACGCATGCTCTCTCTCACACACACACACACACGCACGCGTTGAAGCGCTCGCTTGAGTGCTCGCGCACACATTGCCACGCCGACTGGCGCGTAACTGACTTGCGTAAAACATCCACTCGCTCATCGCCCCCAAGCGGGTCAAACGGCTGGGGATTAATAAAACGAGCACATCTGGTGTGCGGAGCTTGCGTTTATCAATCGAACTTTATTTAATGCATCGCGCCCCCTTAACGATAAAAGCCACCACAGAACGCTTCACGTGTAAATGTAACATTGCAATATAATAATTAAAGGTACGCAAACTTGTAAACATTTATTCACGATTACAAATGTATGAAAGGGATTATAAAATACATATTTAGTCAATTTTGTATTGAGTTAATTTGTTTGTTCCCTGTATCAGATGTTGTTCATGATGCATTCGATCAGCACCCTGCCCCTTGAACAGCCTACACACTGCACTATGAACACCCTACACGCTGCACCATGAACACCCTACATGCTGCCCCTTGAACACCCTACACGCTGCACCTTGAGCACCCTACACGCTGCCCCTTGAACACCCTAGACGCTGCACCACGAACACTGTACACGCTGCACCATGAACACCCTACACGCTGCCCCTTGAACACCCTACACGCTGCACCATGAACACCCTACACACTGCACCATGAACACCCTACACGCTGCCCCTTGAACACCCTACACGCTGCACCTTGAACACCCTACACGCTGCCCCTTGAACACCCTACACGCTGCACCATGAACACCCTGCACACTGCACCTTGAACACCCTACACACTGCACTATGAACACCCTACACGCTGCACCTTGAACACCCTACACACTGCACAATGAACACCCTACACGCTGCACCATGAACACCCTACACGCTGCACCTTGAACACCCTACACACTGCACCTTGAACACCCTACACACTGCACTATGAACACCCTACACACTGCACCTTGAACACCCTACACACTGCACTATGAACACCCTACACGCTGCACCTTGAACACCCTACACACTGCACTATGAACACCCTACACGCTGCACCTTGAACACCCTACACACTGCACCATGAACACCCTACACGCTGCACCATGAACACCCTACACGCTGCACCTTGAACACCCTACACACTGCACCTTGAACACCCTACACGCTGCACCATGAACACCCTACACACTGCACCATGAACACCCTACACGCTGCCCCTTGAACACCCTACACGCTGCACCACGAACACTGTACACGCCGCCCCTTGAACACCCTACACGCTGCACCATGAACACCCTACACACTGCACCATGAACACCCTACACACTGCACCATGAACACCCTACACGCTGCCCCTTGAACACCCTACACGCTGCACCACGAACACTGTACACGCCGCCCCTTGAACACCCTACACGCTGCCCCTTGAACACCCTTCACCCTGCCCCTTGAACACCCTACACGCTGCACCTTGAACACCCTACACGCTGCACCATGAACACCCTACACGCTGCACCATGAACACCCTTCACCCTGCCCCTTGAACACCCTACACGCTACACCATGAACACCCTACACGCTGCACCTTGAACACCCTACACGCTGCCCCTTGAACACCCTACACGCTGCACCATGAACACCCTACACGCTGCCCCTTGAACACCCTACACCCTGCACCACGAACACCCTGCAAGCTCCCCCTTGAACACCCTACACGCTGCACCTTGAACACCCTACATGCTGCACCTTGAACACCCTACACACTGCCCCTTGAACACCCTACACGCTACCCCTTGAGCACCCTACACGCTGCACCATGAACACCCTACACACTGCACTATGAACACCCTACACGCTGCAACATGAACACCCTACACGCTGCACCATGAACACCCTACACCATGAACACCCTACACGCTGCCCCTTGAACACCCTACACGCTGCACCTTGAACACCCTACACACTGCACCACGAACACCCTGCATGCTCCCCCTTGAACACCCTACACGCTGCACCTTGAACACCCTACACGCTGCACCTTGAACACCCTACACGCTGCACCATGAACACCCTACACGCTGCACCATGAACACCCTACACGCTGCCCCTTGAACACCCTACACGCTGCACCACGAACACCCTGCATGCTCCCCCTTGAACACCCTACACGCTGCACCTTGAACACCCTACATGCTGCACCTTGAACACCCTACACACTGCCCCTTGAACACCCTACACGCTACCCCTTGAACACCCTACACGCTGCACCATGAACACCCTACACACTGCACTATGAACACCCTACACGCTGCAACATGAACACCCTACACGCTGCACCATGAACACCCTACACCATGAACACCCTACACGCTGCCCCTTGAACACCCTACATGCTGCACCTTGAACACCCTACACACTGCACCATGAACACGCTACACCCTGCCCCTTGAACACCCTACACGCTGCCCCTTGAACACCCTACACGCTGCCCCTTGAACACCCTACACGCTGCCCCTTGAACACCCTACATGCTGCAACATGAACACGCTACACGCTGCACCTTGAACACCCTACACGCTGCACCTTGAACACCCTACACGCTGCACCTTGAACACCCTACACGCTGCACCTTGAACACCCTACACACTGCACCATGAACACCCTACACGCTGCACCATGAACACCCTACACGCTGCCCCTTGAATACCCTACACGCTGCCCCTTGAACACCCTACACGCTGCACCTTGAACACCCTACACGCTGCCCCTTGAACACCCAACACGCTGCACCACGAACACCCTACACACTGCACCATGAACACCCTACACACTGCACCATGAACACGCTACATGCTGCACCATGAACACGCTACATGCTGCACCACGAACACCCTACATGCTGCACCATGAACACCCTACTCGCCGCACCACGAACACCCTACGCACTGCACAATAAACACCCTACAATCTGCAGAAACCGGACTGCCAATTTTGATACTCGGATTACGAACCACTCCCTGGTCCTCGTCATAGGAATGTAGAATTTCCGGCATTAGATTCGGGGGGCGCCGACGGACCGTTCGCTTTGTTGGTGCGTGGGAATGATTTTTGACGCATTGCCGTTCATGTAAGATGCATCCCCCTTGCAAATCCCAGACCGTGGCGTACAAGAATATGATTGTGAAATGGTCACTTGTTTTTTTTTTATGTCTTGTATATAATGTAAGAACGGCCCGCGTATAGCTTCGTGTTTATACCTTTGCCAAATTTGGCCAAAACGGCGATGCTGCGCGCAACGTGACGAAACAGAATCGATTGCTCGGCGGAAAACGCGAAGTTTTACTTTGCTCGATTTGCTCCAGGCTTTAAAAAGTGAACGCAGCGTAAATCCAAGATGTTTGTGTTTCCCAAACGCGTGAATGTTATTCGCTTGCATGTTTTGACTTTTGGAGCGTCACTGGCCAGACGTCGCCCCGGCTTGCCAGTTCCAAGTCGATATCTCACGCACCGCTGGTCAACTGCCTAATCGTTCCTTCGGGGTCGACTCCAAGCGAGGAGTCCGTTCCGTGGGTTGTCAACGGCGGTTGGATAGCCACGCGGCGCGACCCCCTTGCCCAAAAAAAATTTCCCTTGGGGAGTTTTCCCAGCTGCTGGCTCGTTGTGGCCACGTGGAGGCGAATTCCACTCCCGTTTTCACTCCCGCAGGGAGATGTTGGCTGCGCTGGTGGTGATGATTTGTATTATAATTGTTGAGAAATAAAGCACATTTTTTATCTGGTGCGACACACTTGTTTGTCAATTGCGTGCGTTCTGCTGCTGTTGCTGCGTTTTCGCGTTCGTAGCTGTACAGCTCTCGGGTTCGTACGTCTTCATCGAATGTCCGACGTTTCGCCCCCGCAAGCTGAGTGGGGGGGGGTGGAGGCTTCTTTGGGAACTACGACGTTTTTTAATTTTATTCGGTGGCAAAATCGTGACTTGGAATCCCAGCAGCC
Organism: Petromyzon marinus; assembly: GCF_010993605.1. Classification (NCBI taxonomy): domain Eukaryota; kingdom Metazoa; phylum Chordata; class Hyperoartia; order Petromyzontiformes; family Petromyzontidae; genus Petromyzon; species Petromyzon marinus. The sequence continues at coordinate 1,054,321 of NC_046125.1, read as the reverse complement.
TGTGCGTCAAATATCCAGCAGGGTGACATCGCCGCTATTGCTGACGTTCCGCGTTTGGCTTCGTAACGAAATGAGCGCAAAGTAAAAAGGTGGCGTCGTGCAGACGCGCGCCAGCGTGCTGGGATTCCAGTGACGCCGTCGGAGGAGGCGCCTTGGTGCGCGGATTTAAACTCCTCTGCACGCAACGGTTGGCCGACTCGGTGGGGGCTTATTTTGGTCGCGTTAAGAGACATCTCGCCACGGCGGCGAGATGTCGATTACATCGCCTGGTATGGAGGAGGTCGTGGGCTCGACCCCGACGCCTGCTGCTGTATATTTGGAGTTTGCGCGTGGTCCCGTTCCCCGTGGTCACGTGGCTATTTCTCCGGGCCCTCGGGTTGTTTCCCTCCGCATTTAGAAACATGCCTTTAGAGTAATTTGGCTGCTTTAAATTTCCCACCGATGATGAGCCGCTTTATTGAGCGTTCATTTGTGATGGCCAAGTCGCTTCTGAAAAATAGCTACGTAGTTTGTGCTTGTCCTTCCCCCCCCCCCCCCGGCACCTCCGATTAGCACGGTTTGGCTACATACAGTGAGGGAAAAAAGTATTTCATCCCCTGCTGATTTTGTACGTTTGCCCACTGACAAAGAAATGATCAGTCTATAATTTTAATGGTAGGTTTATTTGAACAGTGAGAGACAGAATAACAACAACAAAATCCAGAAAAACGCATGTCAAAACTGTTATAAATTGATTTGCATTTTAATGAGGGAAATAAGTATTTGACCCCCTCTCAATCAGAAAGATTTCTGGCTCCCAGGTGTCTTTTATACAGGTAACGAGCTGAGATTAGGATCACACTTGAAGGGAGTGCTCCTAATCTCAGCGTGTTACCTGTATAAAAGACACCTGTCTACAGAAGCAATCAATCATATTCCAAACTCTCCACCATGGCCAAGACCACAGAGCTCTCCAAGGATGTCAGGGACAAGATTGTAAACCTACACATGTTCACTGCGAGGGACCCAACGCCAAAGATCCCCGGGGGTTTGAGCTCCTACGAAGCGGCCTCATGGTCCAACCCCTAAACCCGCATCGCCCACTGCTCAAACCGCGGCGGCGGCAGCAGCAGCAGCAGGTGCGGACGAGCTGCTGATGATGATGATGGTGATGCGCGAATGTAACGTTCAAAAACTCCGTGCGGAACGGAGAGACCTTCACGACGCAATTCCCCGGATCCGCAAGTGCGAAGGGAGAAGTCACGGCGGTGCACCGCTGCTGCTGCTGCTCGTGACGCGGGTTGCCCGGCGGCTTGAGCCACCTTGACCGTGAACATCGCCGAGTTTGTCGCTTTGCGGCATTCTACACCAGAAGCCGTACGAAAGAAGACGACGAGGACGAGGAGGAGGAGGATAAAGAAGACCCCACATCGAATAACCGGCGGCGTTCGAGGGAGCTTTAGCTGACGGCGACAACAGCGCGGAACCCACACACCGATGCGTTGCCCTCGCCCGGAAAAGAAAATAAAACTTTAAAAAAAACACGAGCAAGACGAACTCCACAAGACGAACTCCACAAGACGAACTCCACAAGACGAACTCCGCAAGACGAACTCTACAAGACGAACTCCGTAAGACGAACGCCACAAGACGAACTCCACAAGACGAACTCCACAACACGAACTCCGTAAGACGAACTCCACAAGACGAACTCCACAAGACGAACTCCACAAGACGAACTCCACAAGACGAACTCCACAAGACGAACAACACAAGACGAACTCCACAAGACAAACAACACAAGACGAACTCCACAAGACGAACAACACAAGACGAACTCCACAAGACGAACTCCACAAGACGAACAACACAAGACGAACTCCACAAGACGAACTCCACAAGACGAACAACACAAGACGAACTCTACAAGACGAACTCCACAAGACGAACTCCACAAGACGAACTCTACAAGACGAACTCCACAAGACGAACTCTGCAAGACGAACTCCACAAGACAAACAACACAAGACGAACTCTACAAGACGAACAACACAAGACGAACTCTACAAGACGAACAACACAAGACGAACTCCACAAGACGAACAACACAAGACGAACTCTACAAGACGAACTCCACAAGACGAACTCTACAAGACGAACTCCACAAGACAAACAACACAAGACGAACTCTACAAGACGAACAACACAAGACGAACTCTACAAGACGAACAACACAAGACGAACAACACAAGACGAACTCCACAAGACGAACTCCACAAGGCGAACAACACAAGACGGACTCCACAAGACGAACTCCACAAGACGAACAACACAAGACGGACTCCACAAGACGAACGCCACAAGACGAACAACACAAGACGAACAACACAAGACGAACTCCACAAGACCAACAACACAAGACGAACTCTACAAGACGAACAACACAAGACGAACTCCACAAGACGAACAACACAAGGCGAACAACACAAGACGAACTCCACAAGACCAACAACACAAGACGAACAACACAAGACGGACTCCACAAGACCAACAACACAAGACGAACTCCACAAGACGAACTCCACAAGACGAACTCCACAAGACAAACAACACAAGACGAACTCTACAAGACGAACTCCACAAGACGAACAACACAAGACGGACTCCACAAGACAAACAACACAAGACGAACAACACAAGACGAACTCCACAAGACCAACAACACAAGACCAACAACACAAGACGAACTCTACAAGACGAACTCTACAAGACGAACTCTACAAGACGAACAACACAAGACCAACTCCACAAGACGAACAACACAAGGCGAACTCCACAAGACAAACAACACAAGACGAACAACACAAGACGAACTCCACAAGGCGAACTCCACAAGACGAACTCCACAAGACGAACTCCACAAGACAAACAACACAAGACGAACTCTACAAGACGAACAACACAAGACGAACTCCACAAGACGAACTCCACAAGACAAACAACACAAGACGAACTCCACAAGACGAACTCCACAAGGCGAACTCCACAAGACGAACTCCACAAGACGAACTCCACAAGACGAACTCTACAAGACGAACTCCACAAGACGAACAACACAAGACGAACTCCACAAGACGAACTCCACAAGACCAACTCCACAAGACGAACTCCACAAGACGAACAACACAAGACGAACTCCACAAGACGAACAACACAAGACGAACTCCACAAGACCAACTCCACAAGACGAACTCCACAAGACGAACTCCACAAGACGAACAACACAAGACGAACTCCACAAGACGAACTCCACAAGACGAACTCTACAAGACAAACAACACAAGACGAACTCTACAAGACGAACAACACAAGACGAACTCCACAAGACGAACTCCACAAGACGAACTCTACAAGACGAACTCTACAAGACGAACTCTACAAGACGAACTCCGTAAGACGAACAACACAAGACGAACTCTACAAGACGAACTCTACAAGACGAACTCCACAAGACAAACAACACAAGACGAACTCCACAAGACCAACAACACAAGACGAACTCCACAAGACGAACTCCGCAAGACGAACTCTACAAGACGAACAACACAAGACGAACTCCACAAGACGAACAACACAAGACGAACGCCACAAGACGAACTCTACAAGACGAACTCTACAAGACGAACTCCACAAGACAAACAACACAAGACGAACTCCACAAGACGAACTCTACAAGACGAACAACACAAGACGAACTCCACAAGACGAACTCCACAAGACGAACAACACAAGACCAACTCCACAAGACGAACTCCACAAGACGAACTCCACAAGACGAACTCCACAAGACGCTGGGCGAGGGACGGAGAGGGAGGCGCCTGTCGCTTTCCCCGGCGTAGAGGCTGACTCGGCCCGTCCACCGTACGCATATGTTTGATATATAGTTGCGTGTGTAAGAAACAACCTAATATATCAAACATATCACACGGGGGACGTGCGGTGGTTGTTGTTTCTGGGGGGCCGGGGGGGGGAGGGGATGTTTCGCTTCTTCATGCGCCACCCACCCCCCTCTCCACCCCCGTCTCGCTCGCTCGCTCGCTCCTTCTCCAATCCCTCTGGAACACAACCGCGGTCCTGCAAACAAACGACCCAAGGGTATCACATCATCATCGTCGTCGTCATCATCATCGTCGTCATCGCATCATCATCATCGCCGTCATCCATCGTCATCATCATCATCGTCGTCGTCGTCATCGTCGTCATCATCATCATCGTCGTCATCGTCGTCGTCGTCATCATCATCGTCGTCGTCGTCATCATCGTCGTCGTCGTCATCACATCGTCATCATCGTCGTCGTCATCATCGTCGTCATCACATCGTCGTCATCATCATCGTCGTCATCATCATCGTCCTCGTCGTCACATCGTCACACAACATCATCACCATCACGAGTCTCGCGCCCACACTATGGAGGCGCTGCGCTGGCGAGATTTTAACTACCTCGCCTGGTATACAGAATTATAATAATAATGAGAATATTTATTGATACTGGAGTAATCCGATGAGCTATAAAGCTCTTTTTCACAGATGTCCAGTAGGGGCACCGGGTGAGAACGTCACATCAACAGTGACACAAACACGACACGTGAGGTTGCAGCTTCGATCCCGACCCTGAAGCCTGCTGTGTTTTTGGAGTTTGCGTGTCTCTCGTTCCCTCTCTCCACGTGCTGGTCGCGTGGATTTGTCTCCGGGAGTCCTCACCGCGCCTTCGGAGGCATTCGCCTGCTGAATTAAATGTCCACGTGACCCACGTCGACGATGATTATATCAGCCACTTTCGTTGAGCTCTCATTTCTGAGAGGCCAGGGTCGACTCGGCACAAACATACAGAGCTCTAGCGGCTCAGCGCGGGGCGGAGGGGGGGCCTTACCTGGCAAAAATATAGCTAAATATATACTTGTGAAAATCGTGAGCTACTACTTCAGTATAACCCTTGATTATTGGTCGACAAAAGTCGCCCACCGGTGGTCAGTAACCTCCGTGCCGCTCTGCTATCGCTCCTACCGCCCTGGTGATTTTTTTTCCCGGCGATCTTCACTCGTCGAGTCGACCACACACGTCGATGGCTCGCGTCTAACCACACACGGACCTCTCCGTCTCATCATCGCTACGCTGGAGGTCGCGACAAAGACGAAGACCCCCAATCCCCGGACAGCCTTGAACGGGGGCTGTTGGGGCGCAAGTGCCGTGTCAGCGAGCAAGCGGCGTTTATGAAGGTAATGGGGCGGGTGGCCAGCACCACGCCCGGCCGCCTTTGTCTTCCCACTGCTCATGTTTACACAGCGCGCCAGGTACCCATTTAAGGCTGAGTCAGCCTAGGGGAAAGCACAGGAGCGGCTCCGGTTCAAATAATATTCGCCACTGTTAGCCGTGAGTGGGATACACACTTGGGTCACCATATTCACGACCACTTACACGATGGCTCATGACAACACCCACTCACCCACCCACTCACCACATGTCAGACCACAACACACTCACCCATCTACCCACCCACTCACCCACCCACTCACCACATGCCAGACCACAACACACTCACCTATCTACCCACCCACTCACCCACCCACTCACCACATGTCAGACCACAACACACTCACCCATCTACCCACCCACTCACCCACCCACTCACCACATGTCAGACCACAACACACTCACTCTCCCATCTACCCACCCACCCACTCACCACATGTCCGACCACAACACACTCACTCACCCATCTAACCACCCACTCACCCACCCACTCACCACATGTCAAACCACAACACACTCACCCATCTAACCACCCACTCACCCACCCACTCACCACATGTCAGACCACAACACACTCACTCACCCATCTACCCACCCACTCACCTACCCACTTACCACATGTCAGACCACAACACACTCACTCACCCATCTACCCACCCACTCACCCACCCACTCACCACATGTCAGACCACAACACACTCACTCAGCCATCTACCCACCCACTCACCCACCCACTTACCACATGTCAGACCACAACATACTCACCTATCTACCCACCCACTCACCCACCCACTCACCACATGTCAAACCACAACACACTCACTCAGCCATCTACCCACCCACTCACCCACCCACTCACCACACTTCAGATCACAACATACTCACCCATCTAACCACCGACTCACTACTTCTGGAGCTACCGGGAGTCTCCGTCCCGTCCAAGTACCCACCATGGTCATACACCACCCACCCCGGCTGATCTGCTGTGATCTGACGAGTCGCAGGCAGCACCAGGAATGATACAATCATCTGACGACACGGGGTGCCACGGTGGCGAGGAGATGTTAACTACCTCGCCTGGTATGCAGGAGGTCGTGGGTTTGATCTCAACCCTGACGTCTACTGCTGTATATTTGGAGTTTGTGTGTCTCTCTCTCATCATCATCACGGTGGCTAGGAGATGTTAACTACCTCGCCTGGTATGCAGGAGGTCGTGGGTTCGATCCCAACCCTGACGCCTGCTGCGGTATATTTGGAGTTTGCGTGTCTCTCTCTCACCATCACGGTGGTTAGGAGATGTTAACTACCTCGCTTGGTGTACAGGAGGTCGTGGGTTTGATTCCGACCCTGACGCCTGCTGCTGTATATTTGGAGTTTGCGTGTCTCTCTCTCATCATCATCATCACGGTGGCTAGGAGATGTTAACTACCTCGCCTGGTATGCAGGAGGTCGTGGGTTCGATCTCGAACCTGACGTCTGCTTCTGTATATTTGCAGTTTGCGTGTCTCATCATCATCACGTTGGCTAGGAGATGTTAACTACCTCGCCTGGTATGCAGGAGGTCGTGGGTTCGATCCCAACCCTGACGTCGGCTGCTGTATATTTGGAGTTTGCGTGTCTCTCCCTCTCATAATCACCACGGTGGTTAGGAGATGTTAACTACCTCGCCTGGTCTACAGGAGGTCGTGGGTTCGATCCCAACCCTGACGCCTGCTGCTGTATATTTGGAGTTTGCGTGTCTCTCTCTCTCATCATCATCACGGTGGCTAGGAGATGTTAACTACCTCGCCTGGTATACAGGAGGTCGTGGGTTCGATCCCAACCCTGACGCCTGCTGCTGTATATTTGGAGTTTGTGTCTCTCTCTCCCCGTGGTCGCGTGGATTTTGTTTCCGGGTCCTCCGGTTTTTCCCTCCGCATATTTAGAGTGAACATCGCGACGCGTGTAGACTGTGTGGCTGCTGTAGAGTTCGACACGCTGATGAGAAGCCGCAACTTCGTCGAGCTTTCGTTTGTGGTGGCCAGGGTCGCTGCTGAAAAAATAGCTACAGAGCAGCTCAATGTGGGGCTTTAACCTGGTAAAATAAAATTATAATAATAATAGGGGTTTTCCCCTTTTTTTCTGGCAACAAAACTGAAACCGTTTTACAAGGATTCATGTCCGCATTAACCACAATACCTACAGTCAAAATGCAAACAAAAAACACATTATGACAATATATGATGCATTGTCCTTGAAACTGATTGGTCCACACCAAGGGACGGCTTTCTTTTGAGCCTCGACCCAATTGGTGCTCGACCAGAGGACGCCAAAAGGCGTCACACAGCTCAAAGACAATGCCGCTATCAAAGTAATGAGGGCTCGGGGTGAGCATCTACATCATTAGACCTCCTTTTGCCAGTACCAAAATGTAATAATAATAGGGTTTTCCCCCTTTTTTCTGGAAACAAAACTGAAATCTTTTTACAAGGATTCATGTCCGCATTCACCACAATACCTGCAGTCAAAATGCAAACAAAAAACATAATATCAGTTTTGTTGAGAGTAATAAGGGGAAAACCCCTATTATTATATTTTGATACTGGCAAAGGAGGTCTGATGATGAAAATTAAATTAGTTTAGTTTAACACGTAGGCTTTCGCGATGAATATCATCCATAATATAGGGTTTGGCTGTCCGCCTGATGAGGCTAGTTGTAATTACTGGCGAAACGTCGTACTCAGATTGTATTATGTTGTGGATTTGCTCTCCAACACATCGGTGTGCTGTACTAGTGACACATTCTGTTTGACGTGACAAACCTTACTAGTCGGCTGTGTCGGGTGGTGGCGGGTTTAACGACACATTCATATCATTTACGCGACCTATTAAAAAAAAATATGTGTTTTTTGTTTTCATAGTTTCTTTGTATCGAGTCATGTGATGAATCACCAAGAGACGAGACGCAATCCTACCCCGTGAAACACCGCACTGGGCAGACTCGAGGCGCCTCGACGGGGTGGAATCGTTCGTTGTCCTCGCGATGCGTCCACCACTTGGCAATGCGCAGAATTCGTCCCCCGGTGGAGAGAGGAGAGGAGAGGAGGTGGTGGTGGTTGTGGTGGTGGTCGTGGTGGTGGTGGACTTCCCTGGAGAAAAGTCGCACGCGCAATAAGGAAGGGCGGACAACACTGAAACACTCCACAGCAGAGAGCGTATTGCAAAACATCAACAACAAGCTACCTATAGTAATAGGTTTTACCCTTTTAACTGGCACAAAAACTGACACCTTTATTCAAGGCATCATGTTTGCAATAACCACAACACAAGCAGTCAAAATGCAAACAAAAGAGACAACTCTGATGCCTTGAATAAAGGTGTCAGTTTTTGTGCCAGTTAAAAGGGTAAAACCTATTACTATATCTTGTTACTGGCAAAGGAGGTCTCATAACAAGCTACCAGCTGTACTTTCGCCCCACTAACGAAGCCTCCCTCCTGCCTTATAAGTCGACATCAAACATCATCGTCGTCATCATTATCATCACCTTCATCATCATCACCCTCATCATCGTCATCATCATCACCTTCATCATCGTCGTCATCATCACTACCCTCATCAATGTTGTCATCATCACCACCCTCATCATCGTCGTCATCATCACCTTCATCATCGTCATCATCACCACCCTCATCATCGTCGTCACGATCACCTTCATCATCGTCATCATCACCACCTTCATCATCGTCATCATCATCACCCTCATCATCGTCGTCATGATCACCTTCATCATCGTCGTCATCATCACCACTACCCTCATCATCGTCATCACCACCCTTATTAACGTCGTCATCATCACCACCCTCATCGTCGTTATCATCACCACCCTCATCATCATCATCATCACCACCCTCGTCGTCGTCATCACCACCCTCATCGTCGTCGTCATCATCACCACCTTCGTCATCATCATCATCACCCTCATCATCGTTATCATCACCACCCTCATCATCGTCTTCATCATCACCACCCTCATCGTCGTCGTCATCATCATTACCACCTTCATCATCATCATCACCCTCATCATCATCACCACCCTCATCATCGTCGTTATCATCACCACCCTCATCATCGTCGTCATCATCGCCACCCTCATCGTCGTCATCATCACCACCCTCACCATCGTCGTCACCACTCCTATGCTCACGGACGCGACACATCAAGTAAACAGCTGATGCAATCGAATGCATCAAAAGCGACGTTCCGCCGTGTAGCCTGTCACAGACTGTAGGGGCAAGTGCTGTTAGCGAGTAGCAGCACCTATGAAGGCCGGCACGGCACACGAGGGGCTGGGTGGCCAGCACCACGCCCGGCCGCCTTTGTCTCCCCAGTGGCGATGTTTACACGCCTCACCACGTACTCATGTAAGGCTGAGTCGACCTAGGGGAAGCCCAGGACCGGTTCAGATAATCGTCACTGGTGCTTGTGTGTGTGCGTGTGTGTGCCTGTGTGAGTGTGTGTGGGGAGCGGTAGTGTAGTGGTTGGTGCGCTGTGAACCCCGGATTCCCGAGTTCGATTCCCGGGGGTGTGAGTGGCACCTCACCAGGGTGGGTGTCACGGGGGTCTGGGTGGCACCTCACCAGGGTGGGTGTCACGATGGTGTGGGTGGCACCTCACCAGGCTGGGTGTCACGGGGTGTGGGTGGCACCTCACCAGGGTGGATTTCACGGGGTGTGGGTGGCACCTCACCAGGCTGGGTGTCACGTGGTGTGGGTGGCACCTCACCAGGGTGGGTGTCACGGGGGTCTGGGTGGCACCTCACCAGGGTGGGTGTCACGAGGGTGTGGGTGGCACCTCACCAGGCTGGGTGTCACGTGGTGTGGGTGGCACCTCACCAGGCTGGGTGTCACGGGGTGTGGGTGGCACCTCACCAGGCTGGGTGTCACGTGGTGTGGGTGGCACCTCCCCAGGCTGGGTGTCACGGGGTGTGGGTGGCACCTCACCAGGCTGGGTGTCACGTGGTGTGGGTGGCACCTCACCAGGCTGGGTGTCACGGGGGTCTGGGTGGCACCTCACCAGGCTGGGTGTCACGAGGTGTGGGTGGCACCTCACCAGGCTGAGTGTCACGGGGTCTGGGTGGCACCTCACCAGGGTGGGTGTCACGTGGTGTGGGTGGCACCTCACCAGGGTGGGTGTCACGGGGGTCTGTGTGGCACCTCACCAGGCTGAGTGTCACGGGGTGTGGGTGGCACCTCACCAGGGTGGGTGTCACGGGGGTCTGGGTGGCACCTCACCAGGGTGGGTGTCACGTGGTGTGGGTAGCACCTCACCAGGGTGGATGTCCCGGGGGTGTGGGTGGCACCTCACCAGGCTGGGTGTCACGAGGGAGCTCATGGTGTCGAGTCGTCTCTTTATCACTTTCATATTTCGAGTGCCGCCCCGAGGGGGCCCCGGGTAGCCCGCACTTGTCACGAGGTGGTGGGCGTCACATGCTCTGCCCTGGCTGCGCGATGTCTCACAATGAACCTCCTGTGTGACACGAATGGAGTTGGCTGTGGTGATGAACCATCCGCCAACCAACCCAAACACCCCCCCCCCTCCCCAACTCATACGAGGGGTGGCAGTGCGGTTTACACCACAACAAGCAACAACAATCGCTCCTTCTATTCCCTTTGTGTGTCGGGGGCTGCCACGTGGGGCGATGCGCGAGTGACGGTAACGTGAAGGGGAACACAGCGGTGGAAAGCGAACGGAGTGGGGGCGGACGGGGGGACGGGGGCAGAGATGCCACTGCTAGGAGGCGAGCGGTGAACGGGAGCGGTCGAGAAATTTTGTTGAAACTTTTAATTGTATTTCACCAGGCGTCAGGCCCCCACTCAGCTGCTACGTGGCTCTTTTGCAGGAGCGACCCTGGCTATCGCAAATGATGGCTCGGCGAAGTGGGCTCATCGTCATCATCACCACTATCGCCGTCACGTGGGGATGTATAGCAGCAGACAAATACTCTAAACGCCGCGTCTGTAAATGTGGAGGGGGAAAACCGGAGGGCTCGGAGAAAAATCCACGCGATCACGGGGAGATAGAGAGAGAGAGAGACACGCAAACTCCAAATATACAGCAGCGGGCGTCAGGGTCGGGATAGAACCCACGACCTCCTGCATACCGGGCGAGGTAGTTAACATCTCATAGCCACGGTAGCGCCCCTGACTCTGACCCAAAAGGTCGAGAGGCTACAATAGCAGGAAGGAGACCCCCCCCCCCCCCCCCCCCCCCCCCCAGCGATTGTAATGAGTTTGAGTCGCGATGGATTTGCAATCTGGAGGTCGCAGGTTCGATTCCAATATCTTCTGGCGCGGCAGTCGACACGATGGGGGAGGGGGGGGGGGGTAGATGTTAACTACCTCGCCTGCTATACAGGAGGTCGTGGGTTCGATCCCGACCCTGACGATCCCTGCTGCTATATATTTGGAGTGTGCGTATCTCTCTCTCTCATCATCATCACGGTGGCTAGGAGATGTTAACTACCTCGCCTGCTATACAGGAGGTCGTGGGTTCGATCCCGACCCTGACGATCCCTGCTGCTATATATTTGGAGTGTGCGTGTCTCTCTCTCTCATCATCATCACGGTGGCTAGGAGATGTTAACTACCTCGCCTGCTATACAGGAGGTCGTGGGTTCGATCCCGACCCTGACGATCCCTGCTGCTATATATTTGGAGTGTGCGTGTCTCTCTCTCTCTCATCATCATCACGGTGGCTAGGAGATGTTAACTACCTCGCCTGCTATACAGGAGGTCGTGGGTTCGACCCCGACCCTGACGATGCCTGCTGCTGCTGTAGATTTGGAGTGTGCGTGTCTCGCTCTCTCTTACACGGTGGTCGCGTGGATTTGTCTCCGGGTCCTCCGGTATTTCCCCCTCCACATTTAGAATCAACATCACCACACGTTTAGGGTATTTTGCAGCAGTAAATTTCCACACGACGATGATAACCCACTTTGTAGAGCTACCATTTGTGGCCAGGTCGCTTCTGAAAAAGAGCTATACAGCTCAGTGGGCCTTACCTGGTAAAATAAAAATAGTTGAGTGTATTTTGAACATCCTTCGCACCGTACTAATAAAACTGTGCTAATCGGAGGTGCTATTAACTTTTAAACTATTAATAGTGTTATCGGTTTTAAGATATCCATCCAATACCAGCAGCTGTACAAATGGCTACATTCGCACCGTCGATTAGCACGGTTGGCTACGTACGGTGCGAAAGAAGTTCAACACGCGCACAAGACACTGATATGGGCCATACACGATTTGTGTTGTAAAAGTCGCGTTCAAATAAATAAATAAGGCGGCATGCGAGCGACACGTGTGTGTGTGTGTGCGCGTGTGTGTACGTGTGTGCATGTGTGTGCGTGTGTGCATGTGTGCGTGTGTGTGCTGGTGTGTGTGTGTGTGCGCGTGTGTGTGTATGTGCGTGTGCGTGCGTGTGTGTGTGCTCGGGGCTCCTCCAGAAACAACAAAAAAAGTACTATGGGTGGCAACGTGGAATGTTCGAATGCTCATTGCAGAGGAGAGGCTGCCACTCCTCTGTCGAGAGCTGGACCGGTAACGTCTGGACCACTGTGGTATTCAAGAGGTCTGGTGGAGCGGCTCTGGCTCCTGCCACCATGAGGGGTGGACAGTCCTCTACTTGGGGCAGGAGACTGCCAAACAACAGGGAGTGGCTCTTTTTCTGAACAAAATAATGAAGGGGGCGTGGGAGCGTGGCGGAGAGGTGTGGGAAGCCCCAGGTTACTTTGGGCTCGCCTTCCCATCACCCAGACGCGAGGAGTGGTGGTCGTGGTTACTTATGCCCTCACCGAAGACGAACATTCGTGGAGGGATGCAGGCAAGGCCGATGAGTCAGATGCCTTCTATGACCTCCTGTCACAGGTGCTAGCTAAAGTGGCCCCTCGGGGCAGAGTCATCTTGTTGGGTGACTTCAAGGCCCGAGTTGGTCATGATGCTGGCACCTGGTCTGGAGTGATTGGAAGGGATGGGCCAGATCAGCTCAATAACAACGGCTGGAGGCTGCTAGATTTTTGTACAGTCCATGGGCTTGTAATTACCAACATGCTGTTCCGGCATCGGCGCATCGACACAACATCATGGATACATGCCGGGTCCAAGCAAGAACATCTGCTGCACTACATAGTGATAGAACAGCGGATGCAGGCCCATGTACTTGACACCAGGACCTACTGTGGAGCTGATCTGCCACCTGACCATCGACTTGTCATCTGTAAGATGCGCCTGCTATTATTCCACTCCAGTGGTGGGTGTACACCAAGGTCCCCATTCAAACCCATAGTGGCATGGTCTCAGCTAGCTGATAACAGTTGCAGGCGAGAATTTCATTATCGCTTGCGGCTGGGGTTGGCATCGTCCCCCACTCCTCCTGATGTCGAGGGTAAATGGGAGAGGTTTAGGACTGTGGCTAATGCAGCTGCAATGGCTGCTTTGGGTACATGGTACAGACGTCTCCAGAGACCCTGGCTGACAGAGGTGTTCAGGCTGGCTCAGGAAAAGCGACAGGCCCACTCTCGTCGTCTACAGAATCCCACGTCAGAGAATGAGGAGGCTTACCGCAGCCTTCGCTCGGCGGGTCGGAGAGCCGTGAGGTGCTGCAAGGATGGGTGGTGGCCGCGGGTTGCTGAGGAGATGGAGTCTGCCTCAATGGCCCCCGATCGCAAATCTCTATTTAACTCCATGAAAAAAGTCACCTGCGGCGCCACATCTATTACCATCATTAGGGGAAAAAACGGTGATCCAATTTCCGACCCCCAGGAACAGGTTTGCAGATTTGCTGAGCATTTATGTGAGGTCCTGGGGGAGGCAAAATCCCTCAGCCTGTAAAAACTTCGTGGGACAAAGTGGGTATCACCCTGCTGAGGCTGCGGTGTCTCAAATATTGGAAAAAGAAGTCACCCCCTGTGAGTGGCTGGCTGAGGTGCCATCTGTTGAGGAAGTACTGAAGGTGATCCGGAGTCTGAGACCAGGAAAGGCACCGGGCAGAGATTACCTCCCAAGCGAAATGCTGAAGGAGGATGGCGTTTGTACAGAGACTGCCTTACATGACATCATAACAACAGTCTGGACCACTGGATGGGTTCCACAGTATTTGAAGGATGCCCTGGTGGTCCCCCTGTAGTTGTTACAGTCTGTGCGGTCCCCCTCTTTAAGAAGTAGTAGTTGTTACAGTCTGTGCGGTCCCCCTCTTTAAGAAGGGGGACCGCACAGACTGTAACAAATACAGGGGCATCTCACTCCTTAGTGTGCCGGAAAAGGTCCTGGCAAGGATTATTCAACATCGCCTTGCCAGGCAGGCTGAGGAGAGGCTTGCGGAGTCCCAGTGTGGTTTCAGGAAAGGGCGGTCCTGCACAGATGCCATATTTTCTGTCCGTCTGCTACAGCAGAGGTGTAGGGAATGCAAACAAGACCAACATCTCGGCTTTATTGACCTGGTCAAGGCCTATGATACCATCAGTAGGCCTGGGCTTTGGGTTGTTCTTCGTTCTTTCGGAGTCCCTGACCCTCTGCTCACAATCATTAAGGACCTTCTTGATGGTGAGCAGGCCCGGGTAAAACTACGTGGCCGGGAGTCCGAGCCATTCCCTGTACACCTTGGGGTGCGACAGGGATGTCCTCTGGCTCCCACAGTATTCAACATCTATTTCGAAAATGTATTTCGTGAAGCCTTAGGTAGCTGTACCAGAGGAATTTCCATCTGGTACAGATACAATGGGAGGCAGATCGATGCCCGCGTGCGGTCAAGCGATGGCTCCCTATTGCTCAACCATGTTATGTTTGCCGATGATTTGGTAATTGCTGCTCACTCAGAGGAGGAGTTGTAGGCGCTTCTGCTGAACCTGAAGCTTGCCACTAAGAGGTGGGGCCTGACCATCAGCCCCACCAAAACTAAGCACCTGCCTGGGTATTTTGTACCGTCGGACACTCCACCCCCACAACTCCCAATTGGTGATACGGCAGTTGTGGAGAAAGTGGAAAGTTTCCCATACCTGGGCAGTGTGCTCATGACCGGCTCCGGTTTAACAGCAGAGGTCTCACTCCGAATCAGTCGAGCGGCATTATCTTTTCATCGGTTGCGTAACGCTGTGTGGAAGCTACCTGGTCTGTCGCTCTGCAGGAAGCTTCAGGTCTTCTCGGCCACGGTCATTCCCTCCCTTCTCTACACTTGCGATACGTGGACCCCCCTAATGGAGCATCTTCGCCTGTTAGAAACATTTAGGCTGGCCTGCCTACGATCCATCCTGGGTTTAACCAGGCTGTATTGTGTGAGGAGCTCACAAATCCTTGAAAGATCTGGGCAAGGTCCCATCGGTGAGCTCCTCCGGCAGGCAAGGCTTCGTTGGCTGGGTCATGTAGCCCGCATGCCCAGCCACCGCATGCCGAAACAGCTTTTGTTCGGCCGGATCGAGGGGAATAAACGGGCGCGGCACGGGCTAGAGAAGAGATGGAGTGATGTGGTACAGGAGGACGTGGAGCTGAGTGAACTTGCCGATGACTGGTACCAGCGGTGTCATGATCGGCCTCAGTGGAGGAGGCTCGTGAAGGACGCTACTGGGCAGTTGGAGGCAGTCGCCCTCCAACAACAACGGAGGGCGGAGGAGCGACGCTCACAACAACGAGCGGAGCGCCGGGTGGCTAAAGCACAGCAAGTTGTCACAGTAGGGGGCACAGGTGGTGCATCAGCCAGTCATCTCAGTCATCTCAGTCAGTCGACCTGTGGCATCTGGGTCTTCTCCGTGACCTCCTGCCAGCTGGCGTTCGACACTTCACGTAGCCTCAAGGTGCACATGGCCTGGCACAAGCGTCGTGGTGACGTCCCCGCCACTTAGTGGCGAATGGCCGTTGTTGTTGTGTGTGTGTCCGTGTGTGCGTGTGTACGTGTGTGTGTGTGTTTGCGTGTGACCTGTATTTCGAAACGCTGAAACTGCTTATATATATACACACACACACACGCGTGTGTGTGTTTGTGATTAGAGTGCTCAATTTCTATCGCAGCAAACCTACTTGCTGCACTGCCCTACATCCGACAGCCATGCGACAACACGGACTGGCCGACAACGGTGAAGCCGTCATACCCCCGGGGGCGAAGTTCCAACTCACCGTCTATGAGATGGGAGTGCTCAATTTGCATCTACTTGCTGTGCTACCAATTCGCCGGTTTTCTTTCACCCGCCGGCTATGCGCAGATCCGACACGGCCATCGCGAGCCCCCTTGAAAAAAGGCTACGAAGCCCAGTGGTGACAATTCCACGTTCCTCTGGCAGGATCCGATCACTGTGGAATTTCTGCACCAGTTTAGCAAAAGGAATTTACCCACCCAGAGAGACCATTGAAGATCATGGCTTTGGCAAATCAGACCGGTGTTCGTTTTGCGCAGGCCATAGAGAACATGATGATGGTGTATAGAGCAACTTTAAAGCGCTTATCAGCTGTTTAATAATTACTACACACAAATAGCGTACTCTCTCGATTACAAGGTTCTCTGGAAAGTAAGACGCACCCCCCTCCTCCCGGAGTCAGCAAGGTTGTGTAAATGTCGTCACACGCGCACACAACACGCACACCGATCGCATTGCCCCAAACGTACCGAGACACCTTTCGCTTGGAGTACAGAGGGGGTGAAAACAGAGCGTCTTGTAACACGGTATTAAGTGTCGTAACGATTGCAAAGATGATAAGCAGTTATATTGCTAGATCCATCATCATCATCATCATCTCTCTTGGGGGGGGGGTAAAATAAGTACCGCCTGATTGGTAACATCATCATCATCATCGGCTATCTCGTGGTATAAAAGTGCCACCTCATCATAATCTCTAGAGGTGGTTAAAGCGAGCGCCAGCTGACTCAATAATACGGCTGAAAAGTTCGGAATCAGCATCATGAAACTTTATGAATCCTGCAGGAGAAATCCGATGAGCTGTAAAGCTCTTTCTCTCTCTCACACATGTCCAGTAAGGGGCACTGGGCTCAGGAATGGCAGTGGGTGCGGCAACTCACCTCGTTGAGCCGTTTCGCACGGAGGTCGGTCGGAGCCACGCGGAGCCACGCGAAGCCACGCGGTCGTCAGAAGCCACGTGGTCTGGGACGGGATCCCCTTTGTATTCGACAAAGACAACCGCGTGGGTGTGCGGTGAGACGGAGGGGGCTGACGGAGCTGTCCACCGCAAGGTGAAGAGCAAAGCGCCTCGCATCGCCGTTCGCTTGGCACGGCGGTGGGGGAGAGGGGGGGGTAAAAAACACAAAGAGTCAAACCTCACAATCACTGGAGGCGCTAAAATTTTAATAAATACTTTGGTTGTAATTGATAGGATAAAGAGGGTAAGTTTAAATCTTACTGAAAAGACTCAAGAAATATACACGCACATATAGAGACGAATGTCACCTGTTTGTACGAATGAAACCGACTGCACACTTAAAATAGACTTTTTCTTTTTTGAAACATTGGTTGTCATTTTGATGAGATGGATGGTAAAGAATGGAAGTGCATTGTGCGCTGTGCCCATGAGTTCAGTAGCACCTCGTGTCGTGTCAAGAAGGCAGGTGGCGAATTGACAAAATCACACACACACACGGGTCTGCCATCACCACACTCTGTCTCTCTCTCATTCACACACTGATCTCTCTCTCCATCCCACACTACTATCTATCTCTTTCTCTCCATCACCCACTTCTATCTCTCTCTCCATCAAACAATACTATCTCTCTCCATCACACACTACTATCTCTCTCCATCCCACACTACTATCTCTCTCTTCATCAAACAATACTATCTCTCTCCATCAAACAATCCTATCTCTCTCCATCCCACACTACTATCTCTCTCTTTCTCTTCATCACCCACTTCTATCTCTCTCTCCATCAAACAATACTATCTCTCTCCATCCCACACTACTATCTCTCTCCATCACACACTACTTTCTCTCCATCCCACACTGATCTCTCTCTCCATCACACACTAATATCTCTCTCCATCAAACAATACTATCTATCTCCATCCCACACTAATATCTCTCTCTCCATCCCACACTACTATCTCTCTCTCCATCAAACAATACTATCTCTCTCCATCACACACTACTATCTCTCTCCATCCCACACTGATCTCTCTCTCCATCCCACACTGATCTCCCTCTCCATCACCCACTACTATCTCTCTCCATCAAACAATCCCATCTCTCTCCATCACACACTACTACCTCTCTCCATCACACACTAATATCTCTCTCTCCATCACACACTACTATCTCTCTCCATCAAACAATCCCATCTCTCTCCATCACACACTACTATCTCTATCTTTCTCTCCATCACCCACTACTATCTCTCTCCATCCCACACTGATCTCTCTCCATCCCACACTGATCTCCCTCTCCATCACACACTACTATCTCTCTCTCCATCACACACTACTATCTCTCTCCATCACACACTAATCTCTCTCCATCACCCACTACTATCTCTCTCCATCCCACACTGATCTCTCTCCATCCCACACTGATCTCCCTCTTCATCACACACTACTATCTCTCTCTCCATCACACACTACTATCTCTCTCCATCACACACTAATCTCTCTCCATCACACACTAACATCTCTCTCCATCACACACTACTATCTCTCTCTCCATCCCACCCTCTCGTCAGTCGCTCTTTTAAACAAAATCCCGGCTCCCTGAGCCCCCACCCCACGCAGCCCGCCCCGCCCACCCGCCCTCCACACAACAGCTCCGTCAAAGACAAAGATGCCCCGTAAAGCCTCAACCAGACTGTTGGGGCAAGTGCTGTTAGCGAGCACCTATGAAGGCCGGCATTGCACGCGAGGGGGTGGGTGGCCAGCACCACGCCCGGCCGCCTTTGTCTCCCCAGTGGCGATGTTTACACGCCGCACCAGGTACTCATTCGAGGCTGAGTCGACCTAGGGGAGGCCCCGGACCGGTTCAGATAATCGTCACTGATGTTGGTGGCCGTGAGCGGAAATTGAACTTGGGCGGTCGGGTTCGTAGCGCAGAGCGCTAAGCGCTACACTGGAGCACCCTCAGCAAACACACCCCACAATCGCACACACACACTGACATGAACACACACACACACTGACATGAACACACACACACACTGACATTAACTCTCACACACACACACTGACATGAACACACACACACTCACATGAACACACACACACACTGACATGAACACACACACACACTGACATGAACACACACACACACTGACATGAACACACTGACATGAACACACACACACACTGACATGAACACACTCACATGAACACACACACACACTCACATGAACACACACACACACTGACATGAACTCACACACACAATGACAGTAACTCTCACACACACAAACACTGACACTAACTCTCACACACACACACTGACACTAACTCTCACACACACACACTGACATGAACTCACACACACACTGACACTAACTCTCACACACACACACTGAAACTAACTCACACACACACTGACACTAACTCTCACACACACACTGTCATCAACCATCAAACACACTGACCCTCGCAAACACACACACTGACATGAACTCACATAGAGATACACATACACCCACACACACCACCACAATCGCACACACACACTGACTAGAACGGACACACAGACACACAGACACAATTTCATCCCACCAAACTCACTCACACTCACCCCACCAAACTCACTCACACTCACCCCATCAAACTCACTCACACGACCCACCAAACTCACACTCACTCCACCAAACTCACACTCACGCCACCAAACTCACTCACACTCACCCCACCGAAGTCACTCACACTCACCCCACCAAACTCACTCACACCCACCCCACCAAACTCACTCACACTCACCCCACCAAACTCACTCACACTCACCCCACCACACTCACTCACACTCACCCCACCAAACTCACTCACACTCACCCCACCAAACTCACTCACACTCACCCCACCACACTCACTCACACTCACCCCACCAAACTCACTCACACTCACCCCATCAAACTCACTCACACTCATCCCACCAAAGTCACTCACACTCACCAAACTCACTCACACTCACCCCACCAAACTCACTCACACTCATCCCACCAAAGTAACTCACACTCACCAAACTCACTCACACTCACCCCACCAAACTCACTCACACTCACCCCACCACACTCACACTCAACCCACCAAACTCACTCACACTCATCCTACCAAACTCATTCACACTCACCACACCAAACTCACTCACACTCACCACACCAAACTCACACTCACCCCACCAAACTCACTCACAATCACCCCACAAAACTCACACTCACCCCACCAAACTTACACTCACCACACCAAACTCACACTCACCCCACCAAACTCACTCACACTCACCCCACAAAACTCACTCACACTCACCACACCAAACTCACACTCACCCCACCAAACTCACTCACACTCACCCCACCAAACTCACTCACACTCACCCCATTAAACTCACTCACACTCACCCCACCAAACTCACTCACACTCACCCCACCAAACTCACACCCCACCAAACTCACTCACACTCACCCCACCAAACTCACTAACACTCACCAAACTCACTCACACTCACCCCATCAAAGTCACTCACACTCACCAAACTCACTCACACTCACCCCACCCCACTCACTCACACTCACCCCACCAAACTCACTCACACTCACCACACCAAACTCACTCACACTCACCCCACCAAACTCACTCACACTCACCCCACCAAACTCACTCACACTCACCCCACCAAACGCACTCACACTCGCCCCACCAAACTCACTCACACTCACCACACCAAACTCACTCACACTCAGCAAACTCACTCACACTCACCCCACCAAACTCACTCACATTCACCCCACCAAACTCACTCACACTCACCACACCAAACTCACTCACACTCAGCAAACTCACTCACACTCACCCCACCAAACTCACTCACACTCACCACACCAAACTCACACTCACCCCACCAAACTCACTCACACTCACCCCACCAAACTCACTCACCCACCAAACTCACTCACACTCACCCACCAAAGTCACTCACACTCACATCACCAATCTCACTCACCCAACACTCACCCAACACTCACCCTACACTCACCCTACACTCACACAAAGTCACCCCCCCCCCACCAAACTCAGCCAGAGGCACCCTGAGGCCCTGTTCGTCACGTGATGGCAACTCGCTGATGCGCTCCCTAAATCGCTCTAATTAATTTGCACGTATTGATCTTCCGTGACGCTGTGTTGAGCATCCAGCGTGACCCCGGGGGCTCTGAGAACGGTGGGAGGTGAGGGGCATGAGGCATTAGGACGTCATTGGCGGTTCGCACAGTCAGTTTGTTCAGACTAGCTTGGTGATATTTCGTTGAGCCACTTTGTTGAGCGGCTGTTCTGTGTGGTATCCAAGTCGCTTCTGAAAAAGTAGTTAACACCTCAGTGCGCTTTTCTAGGATGGGATGGTTTAGTGTTGTAGTGTAGCTGTTAGCGCGCTGCGCTATGAACCTGGGGGACGCGGGTTCGATTCCCGCTCACGGCCAACACCCAGTGACGATTATCTAAACCGGTCCTGGACCTCCCCTAGGTCGACTCAGCCTGAAATGAGTACCTGGTGCGGTGTGTAAACATCGCCACTGTGTATGTGCGTGTGTATGCGGAGCCCCAATGCGGTTTCAGGAAACGGTGGTCCTGCACAGATGCCATATTTTCTGTCCGTCTGCTACAGCAGAGGTGTAGGGAATTCCAACAAGACCTACATCTCTGCTTTATTGACCTGGTCAAGGCCTATGATACCATCAGTAGGCCTGGGCTCTGGGTTGTTCTTCGTGCTTTTGGAGTACCTGACCCTCTGCTCAAGATCATTAAGGACCTTCATGATGGTGAGCGGGCCCGGGTAAAACTATGTGGCCGGGAGTCAGAGCCATTCCCTGTACACCTTGGGGTGCGAAAGGGATGTTCTCTGGCTCCCACATTTTTTTACATCTATTTTGACCACGTAGTTCGTGAAGCCTTCAATAGCTGTACCGGGGGAATCTCCATATGGTACAGATATAATGGGAGGCTGATCGATGCCCGGGTGCGGTCAAGGGATGGCTCCCTATTGCTCAACCACGTTATGTATGCTGATGATTTGGTAATAGCTGCTCATTCAGAGGAGGAGTTGGAGACGCTGCTGCTGAGACTGGAGCGTGCCACTAATAGATGGGGCCTTACCATCAGCCCCACCAAAACTAAGCACCTGCCTGGGTATTTTGTACCATCGGACACTCCACCCCCACAACTCCCAATCGGTGATGGGGCAGTTGTGGAGAGAGTGGAGAGTTTCCCATACCTGGGCAGTGTGCTTATGACTGGCTCCAGTTTAACAGCAGAGGTCTCACTCCGAATCAGTCGAGCGGCAATATCTTTTCATCGGCTGCGTAATGCTGTGTGGAAGCTACCTGGTCTGTCGCTCCGCACTGAGCTTCAGGTCTTCTCGGCCACAGTCATTCCATCCCTTCTCTACGCTCGCGAAATGTGGACCCCCCAAATGGAACATCTTCACCGGTTAGAAACATTTAGGCTGGCCTGCCTACGATCCATCCTGGGTTTAACCAGGCTGGATTGTGTGAGGAGCTCACAAATCCTTGAAAGATCTGGGCAAGGTCCCATTGGTGAGCTCACTCCGGCGGGGAAGGCTGCGATGGCTGGGTCATGTAGCCCGGATGCCCAGCCACCGCATGCCGAAACAGCTTTTGTTCGGCCGGATTGAGGGGGCTAAGCAGGCGCGGCACGGGCTAGAGAAGAGATGGAGTGATGTGGTACAGGAGGACGTGGAGTTGAGTGGACTTGCCGATGACTGGTACCAGCGGTGTCAAGATCGGCCTCTGTGGAGGAGGCTCGTGAAGGACGCTACTGGGCAGTTGGAGGCAGTCGCCCTCCAACAACAACGGAGGGCGGAGGAACGAAGCTCAGAACAACGAGCAGAGCGCCGGGTGGCTAAAGCACAGCGGGTTGGCACAGTAGGGGGCACAGGTGGTACATCAGCCAGTCATCTCAGTCAGTCGACCCGTGGCACCTGGGTCTGCCCCGTGACCTCCTGCCAGCGGGCGTTCGACACTTCACGTGGCCTCAGGGTGCACATAGCCTGGCACAAGCGTCGTGGTGATGTCACCGCCACTTAGTGGCGAATGGCGGTTGTTGTTGTTGAATGTATGTCTGTGACCACCACAGTGGCTAAACGGGGGCTCTGGACGGGTGCAAGGGGCTGGTAACCCCTCCACCTTCAACTAATTACCACTAAACTACGACTAAAATATGTAACTAATAAGCTTGTGCCGGAGGCCCCGGGGGGACAGGCGTCTATGACGTCTCCTGGCCAAACCCCAATTGGCGGAGCCCTTGGGGCTCCTCCAGAAAAAACGAAAAGCCACTATGGATGGCCACGTGGAATGGTCGAACGCTCACTGCGGAGGAGAGGCTGCCACTCCTCTGTCGAGAGCTTGACCGGTACCGCCTGGATCTCTGTGGCATTCAGGAGGTCCGGTGGACCGGTTCTGGCTCCTGCCACCATGAGGGGTGGACAGTCCTCTACTCGGGGAAGCAGGCCGGCAAACAACAGGGTGTGGCTCTTCTTTTGAACAAAATAATGAAGGGGGCGTGGGAGCGTGGCGGTGAGGTGTGGGAAGCTGTAAGCCCCAGGCTACTTTGGGCTCACGTTCCCATAAACCGGAGGCGAGGAGTGGTGGTCGTGGTTACTTATGTCCCCACCGAAGACGAACATCCGTGGAGGGATGCAGGCAAAGCCGACGAGTCAGATGCCTTCTATGACCTCCTGCCACAGGTGCTGGCTGAAATGGCCCCTCGGAATAGTCATCTTGTTGGGTGACTTCAATGCCCGAGTTGGTCATGATGCTGGCACCTGGTCTGGAGTGATTGGATGGCATGGGCCAGATCAGCTCAATAACAACGGTAGGAGGCTGCTAGATTTTTGTGCAGCCCATGGGCTTGTAATTACCAACACGCTGTTCCGGCATCGACGCATCCACACAACATCATGGATGCATGCCGGGTCCAAGCAAGAACATCTGCTGGACTACATAGTGATGGACCAGTGGATGCGAGCCCATGTGCTTGACACCAGGACCTATCGTGGAGCTGATCTGCCCTCTGACCATCGACTAGTCATCTGTAAGATGCGCCTGCCATTCTTCCACTCCGGTGGTGGGTGTACACCCAGGACCCCATTCCAACCTAAAGTGGCCTGGTCTCAGTTATCTGATGAAATTTGCAAGCGAGAATTTCATCATCGCTTGCGGCTAGGGTTGACATCGTCCCCCACTCCTCCTGATGTCAAGGGTAAATGGGCGAGGTTTAGGACTGCGACTCATGCAGCTGCAATGGCTGCTTTGGGTACGCGGTCCAGACCTCCCCAGAGACCCTGGCTGACAGAGGAGGTGTTCAGGATGGGTGAGAAAAAGCGACGGGCCCACTGTCATCTGCTACAGAATCCCACGTCAGAGAATGAGGAGGCTTATAGCAGCCTTCGCTTGGAGGTTCGGAGAGCCATGAGGCGCTGCAAGGATGGGTGGTGGTTGCGGGTTGCTGAGGAGATGGAGTCTGCCTCAGTGGCCCGTGATCACAAATCTCTATTTAACTCCATCAAAAAAGTAACCTTCAGCGCCATACCTATTACCATCATTAGGGGAAAAAACTGTGATCCAATCTCCGACCCCCAGGAACAGGTTTGCAGATTTGCTGAGCATTTCAGTGAGGTCCTGTGGGAGGGGAAATCCCTCAGCCAGGAAAACATCGTGGCACAAAGTGGGGATGACCCTGCTGAGGCTGCAGTGCCTCAAATATTGGAAGAAGTCACCCCCTGTGAGTGGCTGGCTGAGGTGTCATCTGTTGAGTAAGTACTGAAGGCGATCCGGAGTCTGAGACCAGGAAAGGCACCGGGTAGAGACAATCTCCCGAGCGAAATACTGAAAGAGGGCGGCGTTTGTGCACAGACTGCCCTATATGACATCATCACAACAATCTGGACCACTGGACGGGTTCCGCAGGATTGGAAGGATGCCCTGGTGGTCTCCCTCTTTAAGAAGGGGGACCGCACAGACTGTAACAACTACAGGGAAATCTCACTCCTCAGTGTGCCGGGAAAGGTCCTGGCAAGGATTATTCAACATCGCCTTGCCAGGCACGCTGAGGAGAAGCTTGCAGAGCCCCAATGCGGTTTCAGGAAAGGGCGGTCCTGCACAGATGCCATATTTTCTGTCCGTCTGCTACAGCAGAGGTGTAGGGAATTCCAACAAGACCTACATGTCTGCTTTATTGACCTGGTCAAGGCCTTTGATACCATCAGTAGGCCTGGGCTCTGGGTTGTTCTTCGTGCTTTTGGAGTACCTGACCCTCTGCTCAAAATCATTAAGGACCTTCATGATGGTGAGCGGGCCCGGGTAAAACTACATGGCCGGGAGTCAGAGCCATTCCATGCACACCTTGGGGTGCGACAGGGATGTCCTCTGGCTCCCACATTATTTAACATCTATTTTGACCACGTAGTTCGCGAAGCCTTCAATAGCTGTACCGGGGGAATCTCCATTTGATACAGATATAATGAGAGGCTGATCGATGCCCGGGTGCGGTCAAGGGATGGCTTCCTATTGCTCAACCACGTTATGTATGCCGATGATTTGGTAATAGCTGCTCATTCAGAGGCGGAGTTTGAGACGCTGCTGCTGAGACTGGAGCGTGTCCTAATAGATGGGGTCTTACCATCAGCCCCACCAAAACTAAGCACCTGCCTGGGTATTTTGTACCATCGGACACTCCACCCCCACAACTCCCAATCGGTGATGGGGCAGTTGTGGAGAGAGTGGAGAGTTTCCCATACCTGAGCAGTGTGCTTATGACTGGCTCCAGTTTAACAGCAGTGGTCTCACTCCGAATCAGTCGAGCGGCAATATCTTTTCATCGGTTGCATAACGCTGTGTGGAAGCTACCTGGTCTGTCGCTCTGCACGAAGCTTCAGGTCTTCTCGGCCACGGTCATTCCCTCCTTCTCTACGCTCGCGAAACGTGGACCCTCTTAATGGAGCATCTTCGCCGGTTGGAAACATTTAGGCTGGCCTGCCTACGATCCATCCTGGGTTTAACCAGGCTGGATTGTGTGAGGAGCTCACAAATCCTTGAAAGATCTGGGCAAGGTCCCATCGGTGAGCTCCTCCGGCAGGCAAGGCTGCGTTGGCTGGGTCATGTAGCCCGCATGCCCAGCCACCGCATTCCGAAACAGCTTTTGTTCGGCCGGATCGAGGGGGCTAATCGGGCGCGGCACAGGCTAGAGAAGAGATGGAGTGATGTGGTACAGGAGGACGTGGAGCTGAGTGGACTTGATGGTGAGCGGGCCGGGTAATGTCACGATTGGCCTCTGTGGAGGAGGCTCGTGAAGGACGCTATTGGGCAGTTGAAGGCAGTCGCCCTCCAACAACAACGGAGGGCGGAGGAGCCACGCTCACAACAACGAGCGGAGCGCCGGCTGGCTAAAGCACAGCAGATTGGCACAGTAGGGGGCACAGGTGGTGCACCAGCCAGTCATCTCAGTCAGTCGACCCGTGGCACCTGGGTCTGCCCCTTGACCTCCTGCCCGCGGGCGTTCGACACTTCACGTGGCCTCAAGGTGCACATGGCCTGGCACAAGCGTCGTGGTGACGTCACCGCCACTTAGTGGCGAATGGCGGTTGTTGTTGTATGTGTGTGTGTGTATATGTGAATGTATGTATGTGTATGTGTGTATGTATGTGTATGTATGTGTATGTATGTACGTGTGTATGTGTGTGTGTATGTGTGTGTATGTGTGGGGAGCGATAGTGTAGCGGTTAGTGCGCTGCGCTATGAACCTGGCGACCCGGGTTCGATTCCCGCTCACGGCCAACACCAGTGACGATTATCTGAACCGGTCCCGGACCTCCTCTAGGTCGACTCAGCCCAAATGAGTACTTGGTGTGGTGTGAAAACGTTGCCACTAGGGAGACAAAGGCGGTCGGGCGTGGTGCTGGCCACCCGCCCCCTTGTGTACCGTTCCAGCCCGCATAGGTGCTCGCTAACAGCACTTGCCCTACAGTCTGTTGAGGCTACATGGGGATCTTTATCTTTATGTGTGTTTATGTGAATGTATTTATGTGAGTGTGTGTGTGATTTGTTTACCTTTCTTGTACTTTGCACTCTGATCGTGTTTTTGTGTCACTCTTTGCTGTTGTAACGTTCCTACCTCATGCCCCCTACTGGACATTTGTGAAAAAGAGCTTCATAGCTCATCGGATTCCTCAAGAATAAATAAATATTCTGATTCTGATATAAAAAAAAACAATCTAAATTTTCGCAATAATTTTTTATTTGCCGCGATTCGCAACCCCGGG
The DNA here is from genome assembly GCF_010993605.1 of Petromyzon marinus. Lineage (NCBI taxonomy): Eukaryota > Metazoa > Chordata > Hyperoartia > Petromyzontiformes > Petromyzontidae > Petromyzon > Petromyzon marinus. The sequence goes on along the minus strand of NC_046125.1, from coordinate 1,026,552 downwards.
TCAGAAAATCTTCCGGGGTTGGTGGTGGTGGTGGCGGTGGTGGTGGCGGTGGTGGTGGCGGTGGTGGTGGCGGTGGTGGTGACGGTGGTGGTGGCGGTGGTGGTGGCGGTGGTGGTGGTAGCGCTGGCGGCGGTGGCGGTGGTGGCGGTGGTGGTGGCTGTGGCGGTGGCGGTGGTGGTGGCGGCGGTGGTGGTGGCCGTGGCGGCGGTGGCGGTGGTGGTGGTGGCGGTGGCGGTGGTGGCGGCGGTGGTGGTGGTGGTGGTGGCGGTGGTGGTGGCGGTGGTGGCGGCGCGTCAAAACTCAGTTCTCGTGATGCCGAAGCGGCTCGGGTGACGGAGCGACTGCACGAGCGGCTGACCCACGACGAAGCTTCACGCAGTCCCTCGCCGTAGAGCGGCGACCCGACCTCGATGGCGAGTGGCTCGCTCCGTGTGACAAAGGCATAAAAATTTGTCCTCGTGTGCTAAGACTTGGTCGGACGGTTGCCTCGATTCAACGCAACCCCAAATCAACGGCCAATATGAACATTTTTTCTTCTTCATATTTTATCAAGTGAATAAACTTTCGAACAGCGTCAGACTCGGCGACAGGGTCAATGACAGACTGATGAACAGATTTTTCTGATTCGAACTTCGACTAATTTTTCCCCACTTGCTTCATCGGTACCGGTGCGTTTTGATGCTGCACCGGTGTACTGCAGGTCCATCCCTACTCCAGGGAGTGCGTGACGGTGGCTCGCAATGGGAAGGGTTTGAGAGTTCACATCCCTGCTCTTGTTGGGGGGGGTGGGAGGGGGGTCAACTCGGCCCATCAACCCTCCCCCTCCCATGTCGATTCAACGGGGTCCCGCTTCATGGAGATGTCTCCAGTGGCCGTTGCCCTCTGGCGAGACCTCGTCCCTGTCATAGGAATGTGGAATTTGTACCACCGGGCAACTAACCGCTTGTTGATGTTGTGTTTCAGTTTGTTGTCCTTCCTCCGCATCTCCGATTAGCCACGGTTGACTTCGTCCGGTGCGAAATAAGTATCCTCACACACATACATACGATAATGATGGTGGTGGTGCGGCATGCCTGCAGTCCAGAACTTCCCAGGGAAGAATTATTCTTCCAATTAACATTTCTATCAGGGCCATTTTCATCGATGATTCACTCTTACTTATCTGGCCATGAAGAAGAGCCATCACCCGAAACGTCATCCGATATATATGTTCCTCTTTAGGGCAGCATGATTGACAGACGATGGGTTTTTGTTTTCTGTGGTTGTGTGCCAGTGCCAGGCGCTGGTGGCTATGCACGTGGCCTGCAGCGGAGGCTATGAGATGTTAACTACCTCGCCTGGTATACAGGAGGTCGTGGGTTCGATCCCGACCCTGACGCCTGCTGCTGTATATTTGAAGTTTGTGTGTATCTCTCTCATCATCATCACAGTGGCTAGATGTTAACTACTTCGCCTGGTATACAGGAGGTCGTGGGTTCGATCCCCAACGCTGACGCCTGCTACTGTATATTTGGAGTTTGCGTCTCTCTCTCTCATCATCATCACAGTGGCTAGTAGATGTTATCTACCTCGCCTGGTATACAGGAGGTCGTGGGTTCGATCTCGACCCTGACGCCTGCTGCTGTATATTTGGAGTTTGCGTGTCTCTCTCTCATCATCATCATCACGGTGGCTAGGAGATGTTATCTACCTCGCCTGGTATACAGGAGGTCGTGGCTTCGATCCCGACCCTGACGCCTACTGCTGTATATTTGGAGTTTGTGTGTCTCTCTCACTCCCCGCGGTCACGTGGATTTTTCTCCAGGTCCTCCGGTTGTCCCTCCACATTTAGAGTCGACGTGCATTTCGAGTATTTGGCTGCTACTATAAATATCCACAGGATGACGATAAGTCAACTTCGTCGAGCTCTCAATTGTGATAGCCAGGTCGCTTCGGAAAAAAGAGCTGTATAGGTGAGCGGGCCTTATACCTTATAAAATAAAAACAAGGTCCAGCACGGTATAGTTTAGATCTGGTGTGTCTATTTTATCCCATCAGACACCAGAAAGTCTGGCGTCTAAAGACTTCGCACGTGCAGAAAGTGAATTCGAGAATTTAGGGAAAATTAACGCAGAACTTTTCAGGGCCAAACAAAAAAGGCCTCCATCATCTCCCCTGATGTTTACCACCGCCCCGGTCACCAACGTCGTTTGCCGCGGGAGAATGTGACAGAGCCCCATTTAGACATCGATAATTCCTTTCCTTGGGGCACACGAGCATCGTGACATAAAGCCAATATTTTTTTTTAGCTATTGGGTGAAACTGAAAAATAAAGTCGATAACAGGCGCGCCGGGAAATGTGACGCAGACCACGCGGATTTTTTTTTTGTCTTCGGCGTGCAATTTATTTTATTTTATTTCAACCAACCGACGACCAATATGAAACCGATATATATAATTGAGTGAATCGGTAACGGTCAGATAGGCAATCGCAGACGGAATTCAACAAAGTAACATTTTTTAAATCGGGATGCGAGAATTAACGCCAAGGGAATGTTCGTCCATCGAAGACGGACCACCGTGATTGCGATCTTCATTCCCGAACGACGCGCTGTGCCACGTGGGGTTCCGTGGGGAGGCAGGAAGAGGAGGACGCGGGGATTGGAGGACACGACCCAGGTTTAAAACCACATCGCTCCAACTGTAAAGTGTAAGTTAGCGGGGCAACATGGGACATTTTTTGCCAGTATCAAAGTATTGAAAAAAAATGATTATAAGCTTTCGTGACTGCAGGAATTACTATATGGTTCTTTCGGCAAAGTCACGGAGAAAGAAAATAAATAGATATTTTTATTTATAATAGAAAATAAAGCAATACATATTTTTCTTTATTTTCTTTCTCCGTGACTTTACTGAAATAACCAAAGAGTATTAAACAAATAAATAGGGTTTACCCTTTCTGGCACTCAAACAGGAGGTGTTAAGATATTCAAACACCAAATATAAACCTCTTGCAAGGAACCAAGACTGCATCGACCGCACACGTTCGACTTGTGGTGACCATACAAACAAAATATGCTCTGATAACACTTTCTAACACACTTTTTGTTCTTAGGTACTAAGTGTTATTTTGTAATTGCTTATGCCTAAAAAGTATAGAAAATGGCTATTATTCCCCACAAACTTTGCTTTTGTGGCCAGGACAGTGATATTTTGAAATTTAACCATTTTTAATGAGAAAACGTGTGTATTCGTGTCTTTTCGTTCACATAAAGTCAGAAAAAACAACATATGAATCAAAATTAACACATTTCGGATTCGCTTCCGTGGCCGTCTGGAACGCTTCTTCCTTCCGATATTAGGAGCTATGCCACTTTTAAATCATCTTCTAGATTGACAAACTCATTTCTTTAGAACTGCTTTTGCGTTTATTTTGTTGTCCTTCCCCCCACACCTCCGATTAGCGCGGTTGGCTACGTAGGGTGCGAAGAAGTTCAACATGCAAGGACTTATCTACTTACGAATATTCGACTTATAAACCCGTCCGTATGTCCAGTTGCCTGTTCGGACCGAGAGTCGAAAGCATCTACATCTGCAGAACGTGAAGAACCAGTGGCATCTACATCTGCAGAACATGAAAAACAAGTGGCATCTACATCTGCACAACATGATGAACCAGTGTTATATACATCTCCAGAACGTGAAGAACCAGTGGAATCTACATCTGCAGAACGTGAAGAACCAGTGGCATCTACATCTGTAGAACATGAAGAACCAGTAGCATCTACATCTGCAAAACATGAAGAACCAGTGGCATCTACATCTGTAGAACATGAAGAACCAGTAGCATCTACATCTGCAGAACATGAAGAACCAGTGGCATCTACATCTGCATAACATGAAGAACCAGTGGCATCTACATCTGCAGAACATGAAGAACCAGTGGCATCTACATCTACAGAACATGAAGAACCAGTGGCATCTACATCTGCAGAACGCGAAGAACCAGTGCCATCTACATCTACAGAACATGAAGAACCAGCGGCATCTACATCTGCAGAACGTGAAGAACCAGCGGCATCTACATCTACAGAACGTGAAGAACGAGTGGCATCTACATCTATAGAACGCGAAGAACCAGTGCCATCTACATCTACAGAACATGAAGAACCAGCGGCATCTACATCTGCAGAACGTGAAGAACCGGCGGCATCTACATCTGCAGAACGTGAAGAACCAGCGGCATCTACATCTGCAGAACATGAAGAACCAGTGGCATCTACATCTGCAGAACGCGAAGAACCAGTGCCATCTACAGAACATGAAGAACCAGCAGCATCTACATCTGCAGAACGTGAAGAACCGGCGGCATCTACATCTGCAGAACGTGAAGAACCAGTGCCATCTACATCTACAGAACATGAAGAACCAGCGGCATCTACATCTGCAGAACGTGAAGAACCGGCGGCATCTACATCTGCAGAACGTGAAGAACCAGCGGCATCTACATCTATAGAACGTGAAGAACCCGTGGCATCTACATCTGCAGGAGATTATTCAACTTTTAAAGCCACTCCCCGTGTATAGTGTACATGCCGTGCAACGTGTTTGGAATCAAAGGGAATAAAGTTGGACTTACGAACAAATCGACTTACGAACAGACCTCTGTCACCTAACTCGTTCGTAAGTAGAGGAGCCCCTGTACGCACAGCGCAGATGGAGTGACGAAATTAGCTCGGGTGCAAGCGCTCGGTGGATTATTATTGCAGAGCTGCGAGAGATGCCGACGGTTGAGGGGGGTGAAGCTTCCATCCAGCAGTGGATTTATCGTGGCTGAAAACAAAGAGTCCATGTAAAAATTACTTTTGGCGACTTGTAAAAAGGCGTTTTGAAGTGCAGACCAAAGGCTCTCACCTCCGAGACTTTAACCGTCGGGGTTGTCTCTCGCACGCTACGGAGCGATGTGGGGAAGTGCTGCCCCCTCACTTGACGCGTGGGTCAGAGGTCACCTGAGGGCGTCTCAGAGGTGGCTCTGTGATAGCCGCGTCCGTGGGCCGTTCCCCATCGCGGAGGGCCGCGCGCTGCCCTGCGGAGAGTTCCGCGCCGATTGTTCGTCTCGTGGCGTCCCGCCGAGGGCGTAAATTGGCAAATGAAAGTGGTGAGGCGGAGGTGGTGGTGGTGGAGGGAGGTGGTGGTGGTGAGGCGGAGGTGGTGGTGGTAGAGGGAGGTGGGGCTGATTATTTATTTATTTAAAATCGAATTAAACCACAACGACCTCTCTCTGCCGCGTTCAACTTGATCCCAAACGAGTAAAAAAAACACTCTGCTCCAAAACGGCCGGCGAGTGTTCCACTAAGCCCCATCAACACCCCCCCCCCCCCCCCTAATGGCTCGTCGTGAAGGCTGTCAATAGCAGGCTCCGGGATGTCCCCCCCGCCCGCCCTTCACAGGGGATACTCGCTCGGGGGTGTGGTGGTGGTGGTGGTGGGAGGGGAGGGGGCAAGCCAAGGTCATCGTCTCCCGCCGTGTGCGCGTGACAATAAATGAGCTCCCGTGGCAAGGTCGCCGCCACCGTCATCATCCCGCACGCGCCCCACCGAGCCACTCAGCCGACGACAGATCTCGAACTTTCAGCGTCGAATTCTTCGACGTTGTTGCTGGGGGGCGGTGGGGGGGGGGGTCAACGGCGGTGCCGGGGCCGCTGTTTCGTTCACAACCGCCGGGAAAAGTTGCCGAGGTAGAAGTCGGAGCGGTGGTAGAGGGGGGGGGGTTTCGGTGGCGGGTGGGGGGACAATGGTGGGCGGTGGGGGGTGGTGGGGGGGGGGCGCGGTTTGGCGGTGGGGGTGGCATTCGATTCCCAACTTGACGACTGACATCAGCGCAGCGGGGTCACGCGGGTTGGGGTGCTCTGGGAAACTGTGGGGCGACTCGTGGGGCGACTCGTGGGGCGACTCGTGGAGCGACTCGTGGGGCGACTCGTGGGGCCTCCTCTTCTCCAAATATCCACCCCAACGCTTGCGCCTCCTGCAGACTCACAAACTTGTGTCATGACACCGAGTCCTACAATTATGGGGCCTCTGTGAGTCTGTGAGTCTATGTGTAAGTCTATGGGGGATTTGTGAGTCTGTGAGTCTATGTGTAAGTCTATGGGGGATTTGTGAGTCTGTGAGTCTATGTGTAAGTCTATGGGGGCTTTGTGAGTCTGTGAGTCTATGTGTAAGTCTATGGGGGCTTTGTGAGTCTATGTGTAAGTCTATGGGGGCTTTGTGAGTCTGTGAGTCTATGTGTAAGTCTATGGGGGCTTTGTGAGTCTGTGAGTCTATGTGTAAGTCTATGGGGGCTTTGTGAGTCTGTGAGTCTATGTGTAAGTCTATGGGGGCTTTGTGAGACTGTGAGTCTATGTGTAAGTCTATGGGGGCTTTGTGCGTCTGTGAGTCTATGTGTAAGTCTATGGGGGCTTTGTGAGACTGTGAGTCTATGTGTAAGTCTATGGGGGCTTTGTGAGTCTGTGAGTCTGTGTAAGTCTATGGGGGCTTTGTGAGACTGTGAGTCTATGTGTAAGTCTATGGGGGCTTTGTGAGACTGTGAGTCTATGTGAAAGTCTACGGCGGCTTTGTGAGTCTGTGAGTCTATGTGTAAGTCTATGGGGGCTTTGTGAGTCTGTGAGTCTATGTGTAAGTCTATGGGGGATTTGTGAGTCTGTGAGTCTATGTGTAAGTCTATGGGGGATTTGTGAGTCTGTGAGTCTATGTGTAAGTCTATGGGGGCTTTGTGAGTCTGTGAGTCTATGTGTAAGTCTATGGGGGCTTTGTGAGTCTATGTGTAAGTCTATGGGGGCTTTGTGAGTCTGTGAGTCTATGTGTAAGTCTATGGGGGCTTTGTGAGTCTGTGAGTCTATGTGTAAGTCTATGGGGGCTTTGTGAGTCTGTGAGTCTATGTGTAAGTCTATGGGGGCTTTGTGAGACTGTGAGTCTATGTGTAAGTCTATGGGGGCTTTGTGCGTCTGTGAGTCTATGTGTAAGTCTATGGGGGCTTTGTGAGACTGTGAGTCTATGTGTAAGTCTATGGGGGCTTTGTGAGTCTGTGAGTCTGTGTAAGTCTATGGGGGCTTTGTGAGACTGTGAGTCTATGTGTAAGTCTATGGGGGCTTTGTGAGACTGTGAGTCTATGTGAAAGTCTACGGCGGCTTTGTGAGTCTGTGAGTCTATGTGTAAGTCTATGGGGGCTTTGTGAGTATGTGAGTCTATGTGTAAGTCTATGGGGGCTTTGTGAGTCTGTGAGTCTATGTGTAAGTCTATGGGGGCTTTGTGAGTCTGTGAGTCTATGTGTAAGTCTATGGGGGCTTTGTGAGTCTGTGAGTCTATGTGTAAGTCTATGGGGGCTTTGTGAGTCTGTGAGTCTATGTGTAAGTCTATGGGGGCTTTGTGAGTCTGTGAGTCTATGCGTAAGTCTATGGGGGCTTTGTGAGTCTGTGAGTCTATGTGTAAGTCTATGGGGGCTTTGTGAGTCTGTGAGTCTATGTGTAAGTCTATGGGGGCTTTGTGAGTCTATGTGTAAGTCTATGGGGGATTTGTGAGTCTGTGAGTCTATGCGTAAGTCTATGGGGGCTTTGTGAGACTGTGAGTCTATGTGTAAGTCTATGGGGGCTTTATGAGTCTGTGAGTCTATGTGTAAGTCTATGGGGGCTTTGAGAGTCTGTGAGTCTATGTGTAAGTCTATGGGGGCTTTGTGAGTCTGTGAGTCTATGTGCAAGTCTATGGGGGCTTTGTGAGTCTGTGAGTCTATGTGTAAGTCTGTGGGGGCTTTGTGAGTCTGTGAGTCTATGTGTAAGTCTATGGGGGATTTGTGAGTCTGTGAGTCTATGTGCAAGTCTATGGGGGCTTTGTGAGACTGTGAGTCTATGTGTAAGTCTATGAGGGCTTTGTGAGTCTGTGAGTCTATGTGTAAGTCTATCGGGGCTTTGAGAGTCTGTGAGTCTATGTGTAAGTCTATGGGGGCTTTGTGAGTCTATGAGTCTATGTGTAAGTCTATGGGGACTTTGTGAGTCTGTGAGTCTATGTGTATGTGTAAGTCTATGGAGGCTTTGTGAGTCTGTGAGTCTATGTGTATGTGTAAGTCTATGGGGGCTTTGTGAGTCTATGTGTATGTGTAAGTCTATGGGGGCTTTGTGAGTCTGTGAGTCTATATGTATGTGTAAGCTTATGGGGGCATTTGTGAGTCTGTGGGTCTCTGTCTAAGTCTATGGGTCCTTTGTCAGTCTATGGGTCCTTTGTGAGGCTATGGATCGCTATGTATGTGGGTCATTTGTGAGTCTGTGGGTCTATGGCTAAGTCTGTGGGTCTTTTGGAACTCTATGGGTCGCTATGTAAGTCTATGGGTCCCTTGTGAGTCTATGGGTCCCTTGTGAGTCTATCGGTCTCTTATGTAAGTCTGAGTCCTGTGTGAGTCTGTGAACATGCCGCCTGCTTCACAGTGAACGCTATAGACCCCGTGACGTCATGGGCATGAGTAGCCCGTTGCGTGCTGGCGTCTTGGTCCAAATTTGTCAAATTGGAAAAAAAAATACAATGATAGTGTCATGAGACTCAGCAAGGCTTTCGTGCAATGAGACAAAAATAGTCTCTTCAGTGCTAAACCTGTTAAACAAAGTCGAAGCTTATTTTGTTTAACGTGGTGAGAACTCACGACACTCTAAACCAGGTGAGAACTCACTACGCTCTAAACCAGGTGAGAACTCACGACACTCTAAACCAGGTGAGGACTCACTACACTCTAAACCAAGTGAGAGCTCACTACACTCTAAACCAGGTGAGAACTCACTACACTCTAAACCAGGTGAGAACTCATGACACTCTAAACCAGGTGAGAACTCACTACGCTCTAAACTAGGTGAGAACTCACTACACTCTAAACCAGGTGAGCATTCACTACACTCTAAACCAGGTGAGAACTCACTACACTCTAAACCAAGTGAGAACTCACTACACTCTAAACCAGGTGAGAACTCACTACGCTCTAAACCAGGTGAGAACTCACTACACTCTAAACCAGGTGAGCATTCACTACACTCTAAACCAGGTGAGAACTCACTACACTCTAAACCAGGTGAGAACTCACTACACTCTAAACCAGGTGAGAACTCACAACACTCTAAACCAGGTGAGAACTCACTAAATTCTAAACCAGGTGAGAACTCACTACACTCTAAACCAGGTGAGAACTCACGACACTCTAAACCAGGTGAGAACTCTCTACACTCTAAACCAGGTGAGGACTCACTACACTCTAAACCAAGTGAGAACTCACTACACTCTAAACCAGGTGAGAACTCTCTACACTCTAAACCAGGTGAGAACTCTCTACACTCTAAACCAGGTGAGGACTCACTACACTCTAAACCAAGTGAGAACTCACTACACTCTAAACCAAGTGAGAACTCACTACACTCTAAACCAGGTGAGAACTCACTACACTCCAAACCAGGTGAGAACTCACTACACTCTAAACCAGGTGAGAACTCACTACACTCTAAACCAGGTGAGCACTCACTACACTCTAAACCAGGTGAGCACTCACTACACTCTAAACAAGGTGAGAACTCACTACACTCTAAACCACGTGAGAACTCACTACACTCTAAACCAGGTGAGAACTCTCTACACTCTGAACCAGGTGAGCACTCACTACACTCTAAACCAGGTGAGCACTCACTACACTCTAAACCAGGTGAGCACTCACTACACTCTAAACCAGGTGAGAACTCACTACACTCTAAACCAGGTGAGAACTCACTACACTCTAAACCAGGTGAGCACTCACTACGCTCTAAACCAGGTGAGAACTCACTACACTCTAAACCAGGTGAGAACTCACTACACTCCAAACCAGGTGAGAACTCACTACACTCTAAACCAGGTGATAACTCACTACACTCTAAACCAGGTGAGAACTCACTACACTCTAAACCAGCTGAGCACTCACTACACTCTAAGCCAGGTGAGAACTCACTACACTCTAAACCAGGTGAGAACTCACTACACTCTAAACCAGATGAGGACTCACTACACTCTAAACCAGGTGAGAACTCACTACACTCTAAACCAGGTGAGAACTCACTACACTCTAAACCAAGTGAGAACTCACTACACTCTAAACCAGGTGAGAACTCACTACACTCTAAACCAGGTGAGAACTCACTACACTCTAAACCAGGTGAGAACTCACTACACTCTAAACCAGCTGAGAACACACTACACTCTAAACCAGGTGAGCATTCACTACATTCTAAACCAGGTGAGAACTCACTACACTCTGAACCAGGTGAGAACTCACTACACTCGAAACCAGGTGAGAACTCACTACACTCTAAACCAGGTGAGAACTCACTACACTCTAAACCAAGTGAGAACTCACTACACTCTAAACCAGGTGAGAACTCACTACACTCCAAACCAGGTGAGAACTCACTACACTCTAAACCAGGTGAGAACTCACTGGACCCTAAACCAAGTGAGAACTCAATACACCAGGTTAGAACTATTCCTGAAACTATTCCCCGGAGATAAATTGTTTTGTATGATTAATAATTAATGTATTATCTTACAACACCGGATTAAAATCTCCCGGATTGCTTTGAATTGTCACCGGGAGACCGATGCCAATTCCGCTCGAGTCTCCTGGCCAATCCGGGAGGGTTGGCAACCCTAGACCGGGATCAGCGTGGGAAGAGGAGGCCAAAAACACCAGTCTAGAGCGGGTCTCTATATCGCAGCGGCCTCTAGTGAAGGGACAACCCCCGCTCCCTCGTCCGCCCATCCGCCAGCAGTGGTGCGAGTGAGCAATTTGCACGCAGATGGCCACCCTTTGCCTTTATACGAACACAGCAGTGCACGGGATGATTTATTACGAGTTCGTTCATGTGCCCGACTGTCTAGGGAAGAAGGCATTCGTCGTCCAGCAGTGGATTGACCATGGACTGGCGATGCAAGACTTACGAGAGAGCAACATTTTTTTAAATAGTTCACGTTTCCCCATCACGCACACATACATAAAATGCAAATCAATTTATAACATTTTGACATGCGTTTTTCTGGATTTCTTTGTTGTTATTGTCTCTCACTGTTCAAATAAACCTACCATTAAAATTATAGACTGATCATTTCTTTGTCAGTGGGCAAACGTACAAAATCAGCAGGTGATCAAATACTTTTTTTCCCTCACTGTACCTGTCAACCCATACGGTTTATCCCCGTATTCTTATACAGAGAAAATTACTTTTCAGGTCCATACGGCGTACAGCCGTTGCAATACGGGCAAACATTTTTTTGTCTATTTGTTTGTGTTTCTCCCTTGTGATTGGACTTTGTAGGATGAACTTTGAGATTTATAAGGGCACGGGGTGACCAATAAGGTCTGAATTGGTCTGTTATAAGGTAGGCACTGATAAGAGGTTGATAGGTATGGTAGTTCATATTCTTAGTTTTTTCGGTAAAGTCACGTTGAAGAGAAACAGCAAAATAATAAAATATATATTATTGTTATATATATTATTATTTTGTTGTTTCTCTTCAACGTGACTTTACCGAAAAAACTAAGAATATGAATTACTGCAGTCACGAAAGCTTTAAATCAAAAAAAGGAATGGTAGTGTTACACTATTACAGAGACATTGGCTGTGAGACACTGGTACAGCGACACTGGGTAGTGCATACCTGTCAACCCATACGGTTTACCCGTATTCTTGAACATGGAAATTGAGTTTTTAGGTCCATACGGCATACCGCCGTTTCAATACGGGCAAAAAAGTATATGTTTTGTGTTTCTCCCTTGTGATGGGACTTTGTAGGATGAACGTTGAGATTTAAAAGTGGCACAGGTCAGGCACTGATAAGAGGTTGACAGGTTATTCGGAACACGCGTACAGGGTTTACAACAATTGCGTAGTGCGCACTGTGTGGGAATGTACATCTAAAAATCCATGTTCTTTGGTTCTTTTGGTAAAGTCACGGAGATAGAATAAAAAAAACCCACGACCTTTTGATCTCAACACAAGCGGTCGTCATCAGGAATAGGGGGTTAGCCTCTAAAGGCAAACTGTTTATAATGGTTTAGAGATGGGCATAGCCCAAATGTGTCAGCAGCATGGGCGGGGCAGCTAATGTTAATGTTACCCAAGTGTGTCAGCAGCATGGGTGGGACAGCTAATGTTAATGTTGCCCAAGTGTGTCGGCGGCATGGGCGGGGCAGCTTATGTTAATGTCGCCCAAGTGTGTCGGTGGCATGGGCGGGGCAGCTAATGTTAATGTTGGAGAAAACAACGACAGCAGCAGTGGGTCTCCACCAATCAAATGGCCGCCAGGCAATCATTGCACCTCGCTCCACACACCCACATTGCTGACGGCGGAGGTTGACAAGAAAACACAAATCAAGTCATGACCCAAAGTGGTTGATGACAGCTTTCCAATGATTGCTGTGTTTATAACCATCCTCTCGGTTGAAATTGTGTCTGTGTCTGTATATATGGATTCATGAACAAATCTTTGTTGATAGCCAGGCGGCTTGCAAAGTACCATCGTCTTAGAGAAAAAAATTTCGCGTGAGCCAGCCACATTAAAATAATGATCAGCCACGGCGGAAGTATTGGTCCTACTGTGTTTCAAATCTGCCTTATGCTCACGAACACGGTCCGAGACATGCCGCTTAGTTTCCCCAATGTAACTGCTGCCACAGATACAGCTTAGTTTGTAGACGCCGGGATATAGCATGTCAGGAATCTTGTCCTTCACAGATGGGATCAGATCACAAATTTTACGTAGTGTTAAATCGGAGCTGGATCTTGTCTTTGTTCATGATTTTGGAAATATTTTAGGTTACCCCTGCTATGTATGGCAAGGTGATAGTTTTGATTGGATACTCAGATGGCTCCTTCCTCACGGTTGGGGTGATGGCTTTGCGGATTGCGTAGTCAGAATATCCATTCGCCTTGAGAGCTTGGTGTACGTGTTTGAGTTCGCTGGTTAGGTGTTCATGGTCGGAGATACATTGAGCGCTATGGTGTAGAGCTGGGATGGGGAACCTTTTTCTGCCAAGGGCCATTTGGATATTTATTACATCATTCACGGGCCATACAAAATCTCTTATCTGAACCAATTTCTCAACCACATCAATTCCATCCACCCAACCATCAAATTCACCATGGAGGTAGAAAAAGATGGCATGCTAACTTTCTTGGATGTCTTAATCAAAGAGACCAGATGGCTTAATGAGCCATTCTGTCTACAGGAAAGTAACCCATACTGACGCCTACCTAAAACCTGATTCCCACCACCATCCATCCCAGAAAAATTCCCTTATCAAAACTCTACACCAGGGGTGGGGAACGTCCGGCCCGCTGGCCGTATGAGGCCCGCAAAATCATTTGGTGTGGCCCTGCCAAGGCAACCGCAGGCGGGACTCGAAATTCAATCAATTGAGAAGCAAACCTGGATAAGCAGTTGCGAGCACAAACATCATCAATACCAGCTAACATCATCACACGCCTCACCAAAGAGAAGCAGTTCCAGCCATCCCATTAGGGGTGAGTTAATTAAATGTATGACCAAATATGACAGGTTAATTTTTAAGTTGATAATTTTGTATGGCCCGCGAATGATGTTATAAATATCCAAATGGCCCTTTGCAGAAAAAAGGTTCCCCACCCCTGCTCTACATCATAGAGCTCAATGTATCTCTGACCATGAACACCTAACCAGTGAACTCAAACACGTACACCAAGCTCTCAAGGCAAATGGATATTCTAACTACACAATCTGCAAAGCCATCACCCAACCGTGAGGAAGGAACCATCTGAGTATCCAATCAAAACCATCACCTTGCCATACATAGCAGGGGTAACCTAAAATATTTCCAAAATCATGAACAAAGACAAGATCCAGCTCCGATTTAACACTACGTAAAATTCGTGATCTGATCCCATCTGTGAAGGACAAGATTCCTGACATGCAATATCCCGGCATCTACAAACTAAGCTGTGTCTGTGGCAGCAGTTACATTGGGGAAACTAAGCGGCATGTCTCGGACCGTGTTCGTGAGCATAAGGCAGATTTGAAACACGGTAGGACCAATACTTCTGCCGTGGCTGATCATTATTTTAATGAGGCTGGCTCACACGACATTGATTTCTGTAAGACGATGGTACTTTGCAAGCCGCCTGGCTATCAACAAAGATTTGTTCATGAAGCCATCCATATCTACAGACACAATTTCAACCGAGAGGATGGTTATAAACGCAGCAATCATTGGAAAGATGTCATTAACCACTTTGGGTCATGACTTGATTTGTGTTTTCTTGTCAACCTCCACCGTCAGCAGTGTGGGTGTGTGGAGCGAGGTGCAATGATTGCCTGGCGGCCCTTTGATTGGTGGAGACCCACTGCCGGTGTCGTTGTTTTCTCCAACATTAACATTAGCTGCCCCGCCCATGCTACTGACACACTTGGGCCACATTAACATAAGCTGCCCCGCCCATGCTGCTGACACACTTGGGCTACATTAACATAAGCTGCCCCGCCCATGCTGCCGACACACTTGGGCTACATTAACATAAGCTGCCCCGCCCATGCTGCGGACACACTTGGGCTACGCCCATCTGTAAACCGTAATAAACAGTTTGCCTTTAGAGGCTAACCCCCTATTCCTGATGACGACCACTTGTGTTGAGATCGAAACGTCGTGTTTTTTTTATATATTTTTGTATTCTATCTCCGTGACTTTACCGAAAGAACCAAATAATATGAATTCCTGCAGTCACGAAAGTTTTAAGTCATAATCTAAAAATCCAGGCGCGTATAAAAAACACCACGCGTTGGTCTATCTACTACGACTGCACCATTGTTGACGGTTTTAGCGCGTTTAACAAAATAAATCGCAAAGGAGCTACGCGTTTGCATTTCGTAGCACGCATAGGAATCTGGCGCGTCACATATCCCAGAGCGCATAAACACGCGTTTGCATTTCGTAGCACGCACAGGGATCGGGCGAGCCACATATCCCAGAGCGCATAAACACGCGTTTGCATTTCGTAGCACGCACAGGGATCGGGCGCTTCACATATCCCAGAGCGCATAAACACGCGCTCGAAATTACCACCGCAGAAGCGCGAAGGGCGCCCTTGCGCGCCGCCGCGTTATTCTGTCGTGCGCGCGCCCTCCCGTGTGAGAACCCGGCTCTCACATGCCTCTCCCTCGCATCAACGCGCGGCGTTTGCGTAACCGCCGCCACCCCCCAACAGAGCGGCCCTCGACCGCAACCACCAACACGTCCCGGACGCGTCGGGCCACGGCGCCTTTTACATTTGCCACCACCGATGGGGCGGCGGCGCCCTCGGATTGGCCGCGACGGGGCCCCACGTCCCGCCAACAAGCCGCGCCCCCATTGGCGCGGGGCGCGAGCGCGCGCCAATGGGGGCGCGCGTGGGCGCGCCGCTATGCGCGTCCGCGCTACGGATTGCAAACGGCTCGCCTGGGCCCAGGCGAGGCGTCGTCTTGGTGGGAGCCGCCGTGAGCAGGAGACGACCACCACCCCCCAACTCCCCCCAACTCCCACACCCGCACACGAATTATAACGAGACGACAACAACAACAACATTTTTGTTGTTTTTTTTACAAAGTCGCGATTCGCACTCGTGAGGTGGTGGCGGTGGTGGTGGGTGGGTAGGCAGGGGGTTAAAGCCTTCGCGCCGTCCCGCGGTTGGCGAAGGAGACGCGGCGGGGGTGGCGGCGGCGGCGGCGTTCCGAGTCGGGGCGCGCTGCAAGGCGACGCGGCGGGGCCCGAGGCCCGGGATTTGGGCCTAGCGAGAGGGGAGCGGTGGACGTACGGCGCTGCATTTTTTTTTCCCTCAATACCCCAGAGCGATCGACTTGCACTGTAATTATTTACAAACTCTCGATTCTTTAACGATGTCGGCGGCGCGCGCGCGTATGTGTGTGTGTATAATTGACAAGTAACAAATAGTCGTAATTACGCGAATGCAAATAATGCGGTGGTGGTTCTGGCGCTGTGCTTTCAGGCGGCCGGTGAACGGGGATTTTGGTGATGGACGTGAGTTTATAAGATACAAAGGAGGTTGTTTTTTTAAAAAAAAAATTCGGCTTATTTGAGACGTTACACATTATAATCACGTGGCAGTGCTCCGCGTGGTGTTGTGTCCTCGTTCGTTAGCGATGTAATTCGCAGATCGCTAAAATAGTTGCGGTCATTTTGGCGATGCAGATTGTTCGTCGTATTCGCGTGGTTTGCCGAGGCCTTCGATGAGGTCATGTGGTGATCAACATTTCGATTCTAATTAGTTGGTTTCGTCGCTAATACTGCAAGTGAATAATTGTGATTTCTGTTTGTACTGCCGTATTAGCATTAATGTGGCGACGTGAGGTGAGGTTTCATTCTCGCATTGCGAATCCGACTGATTTCGTTGTGGTAATGTAGTAATTATCATTTTACTACAGCAGTAGCATTGACGCGGCTTTGAAAACGGATGCTAATTGCAATTACTACATGCATTATTGTTGATGATTGCCTATCGACAATGGATTTGTTAGAACTACATTGTTTAGTATTAATAATTGTCATCTTTAGTATAAACAGTATTCATGGGTCTTGAGATTTCAACCGAAGATTCGATCGTGTTCCCTTTTTACTACTAATTTGTCATAGCTGTGTTATTGTGTTATGTAATTGCTACACTATCAATCATATTACAATTTAACATTAATTACTATTTAAGTGTCAAGTTTTGGTTTTGCTTAAATATCTACTTATATTACACATACTACAGTATATATGTTCATATAACCCCTATTTGGCACATTGTGAACATTATTGATTAGTATATATTGCATGTTTATGTAATGCGCACATTACATATATTACGCAGGAAGCCCGGTATCTCTTTAATTTTGATACACGATTTTTTTTGTATTACACGTACGAATAATTGTTTTGCTAACAAAATTGTCTTCTAATTTTTTTTGTCTTGGTTCCAGTGCAGGAATGTGCTGTGTGATTTTATGCACTGCGTGTGCCGTATACATTCCTTCCACATTTCTAGTGGACAGCACCCTGGCATTTTTTATACCAAAGATAATGTTTCACTCCACCATGAGCTGTCTCTCTCTCACCTGGATACAGACAAACACAGTCCACATAACAAATACTCAACACATTGGACAATAACAAGTGCCCTAAAAGATATTTAAGTGACATTTCGAGAAATGCCCCCGTCTTCATAGCACATGCACGTTACGAAGTAGGATTATTTTACGTATGCTTTATAAAGTCCCATGTACTTTATATATTTTGAGAGCCAACCGTGCCCAGTGAGTCAATTATCCAGGCTTTATTGCCTCTTTAATGCACTTTCTAAATGTAATTTGTCAGTTTCACTTATAGCAAATAATTATTAATATGTACGATGTACATTAAAACGAACACCTCAACGTTACGTTTACAAAGCATGTCTGTAACAATCGCTCTTTATCCATAAAAAAGCGTCATTGAGTTGTGCAGTGCCATAAGCCTGTCCAGCATTGGGATAGATTGCAATTTCAAAATAAAGGCATTTAAAAAAAATGGATGCATGAAGAAAAAGAAGCAATTGGATAAAATCCACCATGCCTATGAGGGAGATAACACAAATCCCAACTATTTGGACCGAAACCCACTTGCTGTGCTACCACATTGACGTGTTGCATGTTGGTGGGTTTGTCGTGCAGCGGTTAGCACATTGTGCTACCAAACCGGCGTCCCGGGTTCTCGCTCGCGGTCAGCACCAATGACGGTTATCTGAGACGGTCCTGGGCCTTCCCCTAGGTCGACTCGGCTTCAAATGAGTACCTGCTGCGCTGTGTAAACTTTGCCACAATGGTGTCAAGGGCGGCAGGGTGTTGTTGCTGTTCACCCACCCCAACTACCGTGTGTGCCGTGCCGGCCTTCATAGGCGCTCGCTAACAGCATTTGCCCCGGCGGTCTGTTAAGGCTATGCGGGCGGGGGGGGGGGGGTATCTTTGTCTTTATAGCGGCACACAAAGATATGAGCTGTGGATTATGTAAAAGCGCTTGTTGTCTTTGTCTCGTTCTCCCTTTCCAGCTGTGGGTGCTCGGTAAAGAAGATGGAGTGATGTGGTCGTGATGAACACTTCCCTAATGTCCGTGCCTCTCTTCCAGCAAGCATTCAACCGGTGGGGGCATCGATACCCAATATTGCAAATAACAAAAACAACAACAATACCACACAGTGCATGTTTTGGTGTTGCAACAGACTTTGGGTTCCACTGTTTGAATGGGGTAACCAACAGTATGAATGTATAACATCGGACGAGCCCAGGGGTCGGCAACCTGCGGCTCTGGAGCCACGTGCGGCTCTTTTAAGGAGGACCGCTTCGTGACGTTATTTATTAAGGAACCATCGTCTTGTATTCACGTGCATTGCGGCTCTTTAAATATTTGGGTTTTTTTTGGCTCTTGTTGTTGTGGTTGCTGACACCTGGGCTAAGCCGGTCAAGGGTCAAAACGTCTCCCTGCTCAAACGAGCCAGGGGGTCAGTGATCATCTCCACGGTGGCGAGATGTGAACTACCTTGCCTGATATACAGGAGGTTTGTGGGTTCAATCCCAACCCAGACGCCTGCTGCTGTATATTTGGAGTTTGCATGTTCTTCCCGTGATCACGTCGATTTTTCTCTGGGGCCTCCGGTTTTTCCCTCCACATTCAGAATCGACGTACGTTTAGAGCATTTGGCTGCTATAAATTTCCACATGATGGTAAGCCGCTTTGTTGGGTCATCATTTGTGGCCAGGTCTCTTCTGAAAAAGAGCTATATAGTTCAGTGGGCCTTACCTGGTGAAATAAAAATTGTTTAGTACTTGCTCTGAGCCATTGGGGTAAATTCCACTATGCTATGGTCACTGCATTCAAAGCAGGAGGATTACTGTTGACTTCCCACAACGTTATTTTCATTGTATCGACCTCGGAGGCATAACGATGATTGTGGGCTGAGTTGACCTGTGAGTGAAGCTCTCCTATGCGCAACACCAACTGGGTAGTGAATTTGAAAACTTCATCTACGACATTTAACAAGTGATAACCTTGCTGATGACTCTTGGTGAGATATAAAACGGTCCAAAGATTCCGCATTTAATTCACAAATGCTACTGAGGAACACCGGTCCAGGAAGCCCATTAGTAGATGAAAGTGAAGTTACGGTTATTTAATTTGGGTGATTAAGCAAAATATTGTTTTCATTTCACGTGGCTGAGTGGCTTGGTGGAAAAGGAGCTTTGTAATGGCTGAGTAATAGCACCGACTGGGTTCCTATCTAAAGCCCAACCATGAGTATTGACGGAGTTCAATTTGGTAATTATTATGAATGCACTGATATCTGCTTTTGACGAACGCTTGTGTTGCGATCGAAACGTCGTAGTTTTTTGTTATTTACTTTGAACCTATTTGTTTTCAACATGTTTAAGAGTTTGTATTTTTACCTCTAAAATTTATGCGAGATAGTAGAGGCTAATGACGAAGAGTCGGATAAAAATGTCGGATATCCCAGAGGACATCCACCATGGAGACGAAGCAATGAAATGTAATCCTGTGCAGGCGCTAAGTAGTTGGTTTTATTTTGAGACTGAGAGACGACTCAAAGCTAGTGTCGGACGGCCAAGTTACAAAGCAACGGTGTGCATCTTCAAAACAAGAACATTCTACTTTGGTTTGCTGGTGCCTCGCTACCTATAAAGTAAAGTTTTTTTTTTATTCAGGTTCAATTTTGTAACGTCATAATAGCCGGAGAGGGTTTAAGCTTCTCGTGTTTGGTGCATTTTGTCTGACAGTGATGGCCTCCAGGAGTTGCCTGCTGGTAAAATGGAGCATGTGGAAACTCACCACCCTCCAGAAACCCAGTCCTTGCCAGGTAATGATGAAATAAAGATAAGTACTACTGTTGTGTAGGTTTTTTCACGGTTGTGCTGCACAGCTGGCCAAAGTGTTTTCAGGTTATTGCCGCGTGTTGTTCGGTGTTGTGTCCGACATTTCGTTTCGCCTGCCTGCGAGCTCCTTTTGAGAACCGATAAATGTTGTTCGCCTTGGTGGCTAACGTTGCACTCGGCTCGCTGGGAGCTTCATTTGTGTGTGCGGTGCAAACCCAAAAACACATCTGTGACCTATGAATAACAATAAAAAAAAATCACATCATCAATAATTGCAATGCTCTTCTAAAGAACGCTCAAAGCACTTTGCAGTATACCTGTCTAGCAGATTTATTCCGCACCTCGCTCAACAGTCGTACACATTCACATGAGCTGTGTTGAGGCTGTGGGTTCGTGTTGAGACTGTGGGTTCCTGTTGAGGCTGTGGTTTCGTGTCGAGGCTGTGGGTCGGTGTTGAGGCTGTGGGTTCGTGTCGAGGCTGTGGATTCGTGTTGAGGCTGTGGGTTCGTGTCGAGGCTGTGGATTCGTGTTGAGGCTGTGGGTTCGTGTCGAGGCTGTGGATTCGTGTTGAGGCTGTAGGTTCGTGTCGAGGCTGTGGATTCGTGTCGAGGCTGTGGGTTCGTGTTGAGGCTGTGGGTTCGTGTCGAGGCTGTGGATTCGTGTCGAGGCTGTGGGTTCGTGTTGAGGCTGTGGATTCGTGTCGAGGCTGTGGGTTCGTGTTGAGGCTGTGGGTTCGTGTCGAGGCTGTGGATTCGTGTCGAGGCTGTGGGTTCGTGTCGAGGCTGTGGGTTCGTGTTGAGGCTGTGGGTTCGTGTTGAGGCTGTGGGTTCGTGTCGAGGCTGTGGGTTCGTGTCGAGGCTGTGGGTTCGTTTCGAGGCTGTGGGTTCGTGTCGAGGCTGTGGGTTCGTGTTGAGACTGTGGGTTCATGTTAAGGCTGTGGGTTCATGTGGGTGTAGGTGACTGCTTAGGTTATGGGTTCGTGTTGAGAATGTGGGTTTGAGACCATCTCGGGCGTACCTCTCCAGTTGCTCTTCTCACACCACACAGGCAAACAGTTCTACTGTTCGATGGAAGGGTGCGAGGAGGTTTTGGACAGCATGCATGTTCTCGTGAAGCACATGCGCGTGCACCACAAGCCGCTCCGCTACTACAAGTAAGTGTGTGCCTACCTGTAGCCTGTGAGATGGTGGTTGAGGCTGTATGTTAGTCTTGAGGCCGTGGGTTAGTGTTGAGGCTGTGGGTTTTTGTTGAGACCTTTTTTTGAGGCACGGTGGGTTAGTATTGAGGCTGTGGGTTGTTTTTGAGACTGTTGTTGGGGCACGGTGGATTAGTGTTGAGCCTGTGGGTTGTTGTTGAGCCTGTGGATTGTTGAGGCTGTAGGTTGTTGTTGAGGTTGTGAAGGGCATAAATTCACGTAAATAGTACGATGGTAATTTTAAAAGTGTTTATTACGTGTAAATATTAAATTGTAAATACAGGCGGTCTCCTGGTTTACGATCACGATTTACTACGCTCCACATTTACGACGTTTATATGACACCAACACGGGTCGATGTGAGATGCAGAAACTTGGTTTACGAATGCGTCCTCCGACACGACTCTGGAACGCATTCGAATCGAGTCGCTCATGTTTCCGACGCGAGTCGGGAGTGTCACCTTTTTGTTATTCTTGAGTGATGCATTTTTTCCTGTGGATTTTTTTCTTTTACCTCTCAAGAAACCCCGTTGAAATACGAATGACGAAACGGGAAAACACATTGGCAAGTGATGTTTCTAAGGTTTCTACTGTCTATGGGGAGGAAATAAGGGGGTCCGGTTCACGACGATTCGACGATTTACATCGAATTCGTTTCCAGGAACGCATTGTATTGTCACAGAAGCAGGGAACCGCCTGTGTTTCATATTAAGTGTAAACTCTGTGCTTTAGCTCAGTGTTCTTCACTAATTTTCAAAGGGAGGCAGTGCCACTTTCGCCGATGAGACGTCATCAAATTTCGATTTAAAGCTTTCGTGACTGCAAGGATTCATCTTCTATGGTTCTTTCGGTAAAGTCACGTAGAATGAGAATAAAATAATAAATTGATAAAATAAAATAACGCAATAAAATTCTCACGACGTTTGTGTTGCGGCCGAAACGTCGTGAGAATTTTATTGTGTTATTTTATTTTATCAATTTATTATTTTATTCTCATTCTACGTGACTTTACCGAAAGAACCAAAGAAGAAGACGTTATCAGTGGGAGTTTGACAGGAGGACGATGATGAGGGGTGTTTTCACCCTTTGTGTATTGTCGTGGGGGGGGAGGGGGGGCAGCACGTCAGGGGCCGCACTAAATGCCACCAGGAGGCCACCAGTGGCCCATGAGGCCTTGCAACGAAGAACACTGCCTGCTCTAGGTGTAAATTCCATGTGGGCGCCATTAAAATAAAACGAACGGATTTATGATTTCATTAAAATATAACACCTATACGTCTGCTGGCCAGGGTATGTGAACAGTTTGTTGCATCCGGTATGCGGAGATGGGGCGGGCGGGGGGGGGGGTCGATTACGCGACAAGCAAAACGTCGGTAAACCACTGCGGCCTCCCGCAGGTGCGAGAACTGCGGCGCTCGCTTCCGCACGCACCGCGTCGTGTGCAAGCACCTGCAGCTGTGCCTGGCAGACAGCGCCCTCAAGCTGGCGCTCAACCCCCGGCCCGGCAAGCTACAGCAGCAACAGCAGCAGCAGCAACAGCAGTCGGCCGATGGCAGCTATGCCGCTCTGCCTGGCGGGGAGACGGTCGGAGGTGGCAGCTGGCAGCAGCACAACGCGCTGAAGGAGCTCCTTTCGTCGTCGGTGTACAGCAGCGCCCATCATCATCATCCTCATCATCATCACCCGCTGCCAGCGTCTTCGTCGTCGACGTCCTCGTCGTCGAGCTTATCGTCCTCGTCGGTAACGGCGGCCTTCCGGCAGAATTTCGGCGGGGGATCGGCGCGGCATTCGCAGTCGTTTGCCGGGGCCAGGGCCGGCCACGGGGGCGGCGGCGTGGTCAGGCAGCAGCAGCAGCAGCAGCAACAGATGTCGTTCACGAACAGCCGACGGCAGCAACACCAGCAACACCAGCAACAGCATCAGCAGCAGTCGGTGAACACTTCAGCTCATCAGGTGAAGTTTTAACGGCAGTAACGGAATAAAACGTGAAGGTGGGACTGTTTGCAGTTGTGCACGTCAGCAAAGGGAACACGTAACTCTCTGTTGTAGACATGTACACAACGGCCCTTTCGTTCGACTGGATAATGTTAGATTTTTCTTGTAAAGATGTTTTTGCCTGGCAATCTATTCACATTGGTAATATTATTAGCATCACTTTTTTTTTCCACCTAGGATGGCCTTACTGAGTCTCAAGACTCTTCTCTTCAGTAGGGTCCTGCCTACTTTTCACTGTAGGAAGTGCTGTTGCTACTTGTAATCAGAATCGAGGGATTTAAAGTTACATTTTATAATTGGGAAATATTACCAATACCGGTTACATTGCATGGTGTGTTTTTTCAGCAATATAATCTTTTCACTTGGGTAATTTGATTGTGCCATATTATCATTGAGGAGACGACCGTGCGTGTTGTTGTCTTGGTGTGTTCTGGGACTTTTTCGTTGTTGTTTTGCTGCCTTGCCCGAAGCTTGCATTTAATTTTGAAAGATCTGCAGGAATTTGTGCACTTATGCAATTTGTATTTCGATGCTTTATTTATATCCGTCTATTTACTTTTTGGTGACTTGTTTACCTTTTCTCTCTCTTGTCCATTCTTATTGCTTCATTTTGTTCTTGTAACTTGCTGACCCCGTGCCCCTACTGCACATCTGAGATGAAGAGCTTCATAGCCCATCGGATTCCTCCTCCAGTCGAAATAAAGATTCCTATTTCCGAACTCGCTCCTTACCGTAGTTACCGTAACTTCTCGACTGAGTTGCCTGCATCTGCTTTTTGATGACAATCCCTCGCCCATCTCTTCCTCCACACCTCCTCTTCCCTGCGGTCCCCCTCCACCTCCCCAGGTCCAGCCGCACCCTGCAGCCTCCGCCGTCTCCGTGCTGCAGCGAGCACCGACGGCGTCGCGAACCCGGACGTCCCCGGCGCCGGCCCCGCCACCCACCCCGCCGGCGGCTTACCCTCCTGTGACCTTCGCTTACGCTCAGTCGGCGGGGGGCGGCACCATCGTGTCCAACCCGCAGGCGTATGCCGTGCCCCAGCAGCAGCAGCAGCAGCAACAGCACCAGCAACATCACCAACAGCAACATCACCAGCAGCAACATCACCAGCAGCAACATCACCAGCAGCAACATCACCAACAACAGCAGCAACACCACCAGCACCACGCGATGGTGTCAGACGGCGGCGCCGCCGCTTACCAGCACGTCTCCTCGGCGCCGCCGCCGTCGTCCTCGTCGTCGTCTTCGTCGTCGTCGGCGACGCTGTCGGCGGCCACCGCCTCGTGCATCGTGCCCAACGCGCACGCCGCCTTCCCCGAGGCCGACGGCGCCTACGGGAAGGCCTACGCCAAGGCCTACGCGGCCGTCGGTTCCTCTTCGGCCCGCGAGGCCGCCGCAGCGGCGGCGGCGGCGGCGGCGACCCAGCAGTACACCTACTCCAAGCCGATCCCGCAGCTCATCTCGGACGCGGCTCACGGCACCCGCGACGCCAGCTACGCCAAGCACGCGCAGCCGTACGTCACGGCCGCGGCTGTGTCTCCACTGTCGCACGCCCAGCAGCAGCAGCAGCAACAACAACAGCAGCAGCAGCAACAGCAGCAGAGTTACAGCAATGACAGCAGCAATGGTGGCGGCACGGGCAACAACGGAGACCCAAATTCGCCGCGCTCCACCGAAGCGTTTGGCTCTCCGGGCCCCATGCCACGGCTGGTTCCGGTTGGACCGAACGGGCGCAGCAATGGCAGCCAGGTTTCCGGAGGGAACGCGGCACAGCAGTCTGTTAACTACGGTGGTGGTGGCGGAGGTTCTGGTGGTGGTGGTGGCGGCGGCGTGCGCAGCAAGGCAGCGCCGTTCCGGCAGGAGGTGGGCGGCACAGAGCCCCCACGGGACTCGCCGGCGCTGTTTTCGTACGCGCAGAGCGTGGTGGAGCAGGTTTACTCGTACAACGCACAAGCAGGTAACGGCACCCACCACCAGCAGCAGCAACAGCAGCAGCAACAACAGCAGCAGCAACAACAGCAGCAGCAACAACAGCAACAACAACAGCAGCAGCAGCACAGGAGATCGGGACACCACCACCACCATCACCAGCAGCAGCAGCAGCAAAGGCGATCTGGGCATCATCACCAGCAGCAGCAGCAGCAGCAGGAACTCAGCCCCACCACCTCCCAGAGCGACGGCTCCCCAGAGGGCCAGCTCGCAGCACAGCACAACGAGCGCACCAGCTTCCAGTCTCCGTCGTCGGCGGGCACGGCCGCCCGTGCCAAGCCGTACTCGGCGGCGGGGGCGGCGAGCGCCGGCGTGATCGTGCCGCAGCGCGCGTACGTCCCCCAGGCGCCGTCGTCCTCCTCCTCCTCGTCGTCCTCCTCCTCCTCGTGCTCCTCGTCGTCCCTTGCGACGATGGCGGCGTCGGCCGAGCCCCAGACGTTCGGGGCCCTGGCGCAGGCGCTGCCGCCGCTGCTCAACATGGCGGCGCAGTTCTCGGCGGCGGCGCACCTCTCGTTCGGCACGGCGGTCGCCCCGCAGCAGCAGCACCACCAGCAGCAGGCGCAGCACCAGCCGCAGCACCAGCCGCAGCACCAGCAGTCGGTGCAATTCCCCTACGGCGGCGCCTACACGCTGCCCCCGTTCCAGCCCGTGTTCCGGCCGCAGGCGAATCTGTTCGCTCACCCGCACTGCCTCCCGTCGTACGCCAGCACGCACTGGCTCGTCAACGCGGGTACGTGCGCCACGGGAAGGTCCCCGGCAAAGCTGGCGCCGCGGAGTTGCCGGGGGTTAGGGCGGGGGGGGTCTAGCTTAAAGAGTTGCTGGTGTGCGGTGGTTCTGTGAAAAGTGAGGTGGTCCACGAGTCTGGAGAGGTTGGGTACCATCTGTAATAGACAATAGGAATAACTCGGTCTCAATGTTTTTTCGGTTGGAAGTCCTTGGGTTCGGCAATTATCAACTTCATATACGGACACCTCGCAGTTCGAGGTTTAACTGCAGTGTTAGGTACGGTCGCATTCTGAAACTGCGCGCACGCGTTCAGGGGAGCGGTAGTGTAGCGGTTAGCGTGCTGCGCTACGCGCACCCGGTTACCGGGGTTTTTTTTCCCCCGCTCACGGTCAACATCGGTAATGATTATCTGAACCAGTCCTGGACCTCCCCTGGGGACGACTCAGCCTCAAATGAGTACCTGGTGCGGTGCGTAGCAAACATCTCCGCTCGGGAGACAAAGGCGGCCGGACGTGGTGCTGGCCACCCGCCCCCTCGTGTGCCAAGCCAGCCTTCGTAGGTGCTCGCTAGCAGCACTTGCCCCAACAGTCTGTTACAGGCTAAACCGGAGATCTTTGTCAAGGGAGCAGTAGTGTAGCAGTTAGCATGCTGTGCTACGGACCAGATTACCCGGGTTCGATTCCCACTCACGGTCAGCACCCAGTGACGGTTATCTGAATTAGTCCTTGGCATCCCCTGGGGCCAACTCGGCCTCAAATGAGTACCTCGTGTGGTGAGTAAACATCACCACTAGGAAGACAAAGGCAGACGGGTGTGGTGCTCGCTAACAGCACTTGCTCCTGCTATCTGTTTAAGGCTATATGGGTGATCTTTGTCCCTGTTCAGGCCAGTCAAGCAGCGGCATTCCAGTCTGGCAGCAGCCAAGCCACCCGTACAGCTTTCCTCAGGCCCCCTATCCCAGCATGCCACGTGAAGAGCCGAGTCTCCAGCGCCACTTGAAGCTGCCCGACTCGGCGGTGCGACACGACGCAGGTGAGGAAGTGCGCACCCTGCATCCTGCATCCACACGGCACAGCAGTCGATAACCCCATCTCAATGGGCGGCACGGCTGCGGTGGTGGTGCAGTGTTAACTCTCGCGGCTCGGAGCAAAAACTACATCTATTTATTTTACCAGGTAAAGTCCACTGAGCTGTACGGCTCTTTTTCAGAAGCAACCTGGCTATCACAAATGATAGTTCAGCAAAGTAGCTTATCATGTGGAAATTTATAGCGGGAAAATACTCTAATCGCATATTTCTAAATGCGGAGAGAAAAATTCCGAGACCACGAGGAGAACATGCAAACTCCAGATATACCGGTGTCAGGATTGGGGTCGAACTCATGACCCCCAGTATACCAGGCGAGGTAGTTAACATCTTACCACTCGTGCCTCAGAGCAAGACCTTTTTGGGTTGCATTCCCAACTCGGGTGCCTCTGCGTGGAGTTTGTAGGTTCTCCCCCTGTGCTGCAGAGTGCTCGTGTGCGAGTTCAAGTTTCATGGCTATCACCGGCGACGATTATCCCACCCAGTCCGGGGCCTCCCTTTGCTAGACTCGGCCTCACATCAGGTTCCCTCCAATAGAAGTGTGCGTACTTAAGTTGGTTAAACGTCAGTTACTCGCGTTAAGAATATCGGGCTTGGCTGTCGTGCAACAAACCTCGCTCAGGTGACGTCAGACCAGAGATCTCGGAGGTAGCTCGGTGATATCTGCTTCTGCGGACCGTTCTCGAACACGAAGGCTCACCGCTGCTTTGCGGGAGATCCGAATTGGTTGTTAGTCTCATGATGCCGATGGCATAACTGGGATATAATTGTCAGAAAAATTATAAATATAAAAAAAATGTTTTTAAGCGTTAATTGCAGTCACCCACTTCTCTTGTGCTGCGTGTTCTTTCAAACAAGCACTTCGCGCATCACCGATGGATAGCTGGACTCCCATCGCTGCCCTTATCCGTAGTTTTTTAAACGCTTCGATGTCGACAGAGACTGGAGCGGCGGCACGGGAAACGCCGGTCGAGAACCGTGGCTGACTCGTCGCAAGGAACGTCGGGGCCTATCCTGCCGTTGTCCCACGAGTTATCGCCGCCGCTTTACGACGCAAAAATTAAACGGCCGCATTCCTGTTCGCGCACGTTGTCAACTTGGCGAGCAAATCGTCGCTTGAAAGTCAAAAGTCAGTCTCCGTTTGTGAGCACGAACCCAACCGGCTTGCGAAACTGCGCATGACTAGTCGCAGACTCCACCTGGAAGCAAGCAACCCTGCGTCAATCAAGGTTGCGTGCAACTGATCGCTCGGGTGTGGCTCGCTGAAAAAAAAACCAGCGCGCAGAAGAGAGGGTAATATCGTGGGAGAACCACCGAACTGCACAGTAGTCCAGAAGCATGCAATACAAGCTTCGTGTAAAAAAAAACAACGCTAATTTCTAGGAACCATCGGGTACAGTATGGGCCCGAAAGGCATCCGTCAACAAGTCCGCGCAATATAGTTGCGGAGAGACGTCCGCATGCAAGCGATCCTCAGCTCCGTGCAATCGAGTTGAGTTTTGCCGGGGCATTTAAAGCGTCCCATAAAAGAGGCATGCAAACACAAGCTTCGTAAGGAAATAAATGTGCTCGTAAAATAACAATAAGTGTTACAGTTTTCATAATTTTTTCGGAACTACTAGTTCGCTCGGTGCACTTGCAGAGACGTCCACAGAACCAGAATATGTATTGATACTGGAGGAATCCTATCAGCTGTAAGCTCTTTTTCACAGATGTCCAGTAGGGGCGGATACGAGCATTACAACAACAAACAATACAAACATATGATAGTGCGAAGTACAGGAAAGGTTAAAAAAAATCACCCAAACACATACAAATACAACGATAAACCATCCCCATCCTACCAGGCAAGCAATTCTCAATTGCGTGCAACCTATTTGAGCTTTGCCACGCCATCCGAAGCGTCCCCGAGCGAGGAAAACCATGTACGTACCGTGTCCTCACCTCGTCTCTTCTCCGTTCCGCAGATTTCGCTGCCGGCGTCATCGGTTACCACACGGGCGCGAACCTGGTGCCAACACCGTACACGCAGCACAGGGACTTCCCCCCGCAGTGACACTTGCCCCCCCCCCTGTCACCCCCAAGCGCCCCCTTCCCGCCATCATACTTTCTCCCTTTGATTTCTCCGCCCCCCCCCCCCCCGTCCCACTCGGTGGTTGCACTCTGCTTGTTGACATCGGCTTCAAGAAGGCGGCCCGCTGGATATTCACTGCCGGAAACCCCCCTCACCCCCCCCCCCCGCCGAATTCGGTGGATTACCACGATCGGCCGTTTACGATTTAATTGGAATAGCCGTGGAGTGGTGTTGGCGGGGCGGGGTGAAGAAAACAAAACTAACGGCACGAGCAACGGTGCGCCCACTCGCAGAGCCGCACGAAGGCAAACCGACTCCCCATCGATGCGCTCGCGTGCAGGCGGTCCCGCGTGACCACCCTTGCTTCGCGGAAAAAAAAAACAAAAAAAATCTGTCGCGCTCAAACCTCGTCGAGACCACCGCCTAAAAAAAGGGGGGCTTGAGAGCATGGCCGCGTTTATGTCGTTTCGACCGACAAACTCAGAGGTTCGAGGTGCAGCCGTCCCCTTGTTGGTTTCTTTGTCCGCGGCAACGCTGCCGAGAGTCCCGCGGGCGGTGCGACCTGTGAGAGCCCATCGCAGTGTAAACCCAGGGGACGGAAGTCGTAGATTTGGTTGCGCTTGCGATTTGATTCGCCGAATTTTAGAATCGTTTTAATCCGAGAATCATAACAAAAAAAACGCTACTGGTGCGCATCCTGCGATCATCGCTCTTGTGTTCGGAGCGCGCACGGTTGCCCAAAGGTGATATCGCAAAAATTACATCTCAAGCCGATCGGCGTGGACTTCCTCACCCAATGCTACCCGGCGCTATCCCACACAACCCCTCATGGCTCTATGGGTGGCGTTTTGTCATGTGACACACAACAAACCATATCAGGTTTTGTTTTATTTTTGTTTAGTGGCCT
This sequence comes from Petromyzon marinus, assembly GCF_010993605.1. Classification (NCBI taxonomy): domain Eukaryota; kingdom Metazoa; phylum Chordata; class Hyperoartia; order Petromyzontiformes; family Petromyzontidae; genus Petromyzon; species Petromyzon marinus. The sequence continues at coordinate 996,622 of NC_046125.1, read as the reverse complement.
TGGGGCTACCAGCTCACCATGCTTGAGAGAACCCTGGTTTAATCACAGCCGTATCTAGAAACCTTATTCAAACCCAGGGTCACTAGGTGGTTCTGGCTCATTGACTTCTTGAGCTACATGGGCCACGTTTCAAGTTAGCCAGATATGTACAGTAGACTCTCGATTATTTGCGTGTGCGGCTTATCCGATTTGCAGATTAACCGTGCAGGTGAGCTTTTGACGTAAATTAATAACTTGTGGATTTTCCCTTCAAGGCCAAATTCATAAAATAAAAACAGTTATACATTGTGATTCTTGGAAATGTTCGTTTCAGGCAACGTGCTTAAACAGAACAAATGTGTTGCTCCAGTTAATCCGGAATCCACGTGATCTCCTCTGCAGTGCAGTAGTTGCATATCTTTACAACGGTGGGCGGATTTTGATTTGCGTGGCTCTGCGATCCACTTAGTAGGCCGACTCTTCTGCCCATCGAGATCCGTGGAAAATGTTTTTTTTTTATTACCCGCGATTTTGAATTATCCGCGGCCGACCTCCCCGTCATGATCGAGAGTCGACTGTATTTGGAACCCCAGATTATTCAAGAGAGCCGGACCCAGGCACTACGACATTTCTTATATTTTTTTTACAGATAACAGCAGGCATTTGAAAACTGAGAATAGGTTTTACCCTTTTTCTTCATACTTTGATACTGGCAAAAAAGAAAGGTCCCATGATATAGCGGATATTTACTTTCAAAGTAATGCACACTGGCAGTGTTGGGGAGTAATGTTACTGTAATCGGATCACAAAGTCTATTTGCTGGTAATATACTATATTACTGTTGGTTTTACTTTGAAATCGAACCAGGGTGGTAGTGGTAGAGAGAGAGAGGGGGGGGGGGGGAGGGTGCTCACGAGCGTAAGGTTTTGCGAATTCGAACTTTGGGTTTCCGGGGGTTTCACTCAGTCCATCCTTCTTCTGCAGGGTCAGTATCACTTTGCGTGCGGAGGTCAACGGTGATTGGTCTAAGTTCGTCCCCGTCGTAGAGTCATAGCGCGGTGCTGTTCTTTCTGTGGCTTCGAGGAACACTTTTTGAAGTGTCCAAGCTCTGCCGGTAGGGGGGTTGCCCCCCCCCCCCCCCCCCCCCGCTACGCTGGAGAGTGCGCACGCGTTGTTGCGTTACGGGGCGCAATTTTAATGCGAAGTATTGTTAAAGATTGTCAGTTTCATGAAAGTAAGGGTGCAGGTATTACGGTGAGTCGAGTTTTAAAATTCCACCTGGGATTACATTAAGTTACTTCTACACCAAGGTTAATGTTAGCTTGTGACTGATTACTAAAGCCACCCTCTTTTGACACTGCGCAGTGCTGTATTTTGATTTCAACTTTGTTTAGGAAAGTTTAAGAGGTAAATAAGATTGTGAGAGGCAATGTTTCACGTTGGGAGACTTAAAAAAAAAACGTGACTCCGCGTCATCATTCATACTGTGTCAACGAAATGTCTGCAAAACAGGCTTACGTGTTGCACATTAGCCCTCCGAAGCATTTATTTGCAACGTTAGCCCATTGCTTCTCTGTAGCAACTGACTGATGAGCTGATTGAAATACTGCAATCGATTTGATCAACCACGCTTTGACGGCACAGGTTTTCCCTCGCTCTGCGCAGGTTCGTTTTGCGCGATTTCTCGCACGTGCGGCTAAACCCTGCCTACCCAAAATTCACGATTGTCATGCGGTTTGAATTCACGCGTACGCGGCTATGCGTTCGAGCATGGGACAACGTTGCGTGTGCGTATGCCGTTTGCGCTTCTGCTCTGTGCGCACCCCGCTTTTTCTGCAATGCATCTACTACTTACAACTACGAACGCACAAAGCGAGGAAAACCATGTACGTATCGTGAGCCTAGGATTCACGGTGGCGAATCGTAACACCCGTAGCGATGAGTGCAGTGATATTTACCGGGCTGATGGTGAACTGCTGTCCGTGTATATATGTGCTGTGGTTATTAAGGGATATTTTGCTTCCTTTACACTAAAGCAGACATTGGGTACTGTAGGTTATATTTGTCTTCGTTTTACGGTGGGTTTTACGACAGGGAATAGGCCCTGGGATGTATCCGAATGTTGGGCTTCGATGCGGTATTAAGATAATTTTTAACACATGGGTGAGAATGATTAGGAGAAAAACACGTCTCAAACCTGCTGCTCTGTGACTGTTTTCGAGGTGCGGATGATGACTTTTTTTTTGTTTTTACCGTCGGAAAGAGGCCAGTAAGAGTCAGAAGACACCGTGGACGTTCATTGAATCAGTTGACGGCGGTAAACTTCCCACGGTATGGCTGTGTGCGGTGGCGTAAAGGGAGATGCAACTCAAACAAAATATGTTTAGCCTTTTTGTCGATCAACAAAAAAACCACTTGGGCTCTGTGTCCCCCTCTCTGTCCGTCGGTGGGTTGGAATTTATTGAAAATTCGAGAGTTGTCGCGGCTCTCAGGGGCACCGCTACAGGCGCGCCTTTGTTTGGCGTCGGTCACGCTGCAGTCTCAATTTGCTTAACCAAAATGATCCGTCGATTTTAGCGTTTTATTTTAATTAACGATGACTTGATGCCCTCCAAAGAAGAAATTGATCCCGACGATGACGATGCGAAGGAACCCAAGTTTGAATGAATACTCGCTCTTAGATCAATTAGTCGCGCTATTTTAGACCGCAGTGCATTGAGATAGATTTTTTTTTAAAATATGATCATTGGCGATATGCGTAGAGTATATGAAAAGATTCACGGAGTTCACCAGTTGACTGACGGGAAAATCCTGTGAGGGTGGAATTGCACTGTTCCCTCTAAAGCGTGGACTAACCGTTTGACTGCTTTAATATTTGACAGCTGCGAATGACTTAACAGACAACAACAACAACAAATTATTTAAATGAACACTGTCAAGGCGGAGCCCTGTGACCTGCATGCTGGGAGATGCTCAATGTCAGCCTACGGGAGTGCAGGCAGGGGGCGGGGGTGATTTGAAACCCGTTAAGCCGACAGATTCCTCCATTAGCCAGATTTGAGAGGTCACCAAGTGGCGATTCGTATTCACAAGGAGATTTCACTTGAAGCGTCGTCGCAAACTAACGTTATTTTGAAGGAGTAAAAAATCCGCAATAGTTTTTTGCTTGGGTTGCATCCGAATGCGAAATCGTTTACCCGCTGGCAGGTCGGCTTTTGCAGATTTCCGATCCGCTGTTTTGTGTGTGATTGGCAACGTCATGAACTGGCCACATGTGTGCCGCTCATGACCCTTGCAGCACCCGACACAGCCAAACGTCGAATTGCCTCGTGCGCGATCATTTCACGCGCCGTTTATTCATCCTTTCGGCTCGCTCACGATGGAAAATTGAATCGCGGTTCTCGCAACCAAAAGTTTGCATTTAGTTAACGACGTTTCGCTTGACTACGCACGCCAAGCATCTCACAGCATACATTTAGCCAGATGTGTTGTGGCCTGCGGAAACATTCGTTTACAAATCTTTGTTTTTTCTTAAAATACTGAGGAACCAAGAGGTCCAGTTTCATTTTGGTTGAGTGCTTTTCCCTAGGTGTCGCCGGTTGTAAGGGGGTATTGCCAAAGCAACTACAATGCCGTACCTTTAAACCATTGCCATTCTTTTATGCAAACGGTCAAGGTCTTGCTCATAACTCAATGCCGAGCCCTCGCTTCATCCAATTATGTTTGATTGCAAATTATCTCTACAAATTCGAAGTACGTGAGCGGCATTAATGAACTAATCATATTTCGCTGGGCAGTGACCCATGATTCGAGCTTTAAGACTGTTGCACGATTGTTATTTCGCTTCTCAGTATCGACCGTACGTGGATGTCATTGTTATTACTGTGTACAGGTAATCTGGGGGGGGGGGGGGGGGGGGGGGGGGGGGGGGTTTCGATTAAATAAGAATTGATAGTCATAAAAAATAAAATTCTAACCGATGCTCTTTGGGTTAGATTCCCAACATTTTTGGAACTTTGACAGAACCTCAACGTTCACAAAAATGGTTGCAATCTACCGATTTTTTTTTTAACCTTCGATAGGTGACCATAGAATCAAAACATTTCGAACTTCATTGTTGACCGCCTTTTTAAGCCGGGTGTTTACGTTCACGTTCACCCTCGTGTGCCCTCGTCATCGTCATCGTGGTGGATATACGCAGCCCGTGGATCTCCGTCGACGATCTCACCGTTTACCCACACCGCCCTGCCACAAAGAGGTGGGGGGATCTCAATATTCCTCATCCACTCGTAAACGAAGACGGCAATTTGGTCGAGCGCAACGCTTTTGGGGAAACGAGGTTCGGGGAAGGTCGACCTGCCTCCTCCATGCGACCCTTAGTCGCATGACTCCGATGTGACGATAGTAACGTCATTTGTGCGGAAAACCCTCACCGAATCTCACAAGACGTTTTCAAGAGGGGAGGGGATCCTGCTTATGTGGATGTATGGCCGATTCTTGGAGTAGGTTTTTACGATGGACCATTGTCTGATTGATGTCCCTCGTGTAGTAGCATTTGGGTAGTTGCTTACCATTTGATCGCCCCGAGCCGATGTTGGAAATTTCACGTTTCTATGACGGGGCCCGGCTCAATTGGATGACCACTGTCCTTGGCTGCCCACAAAGTGGTACTGATTTTATGAAGCCCACAGGAATGATGATGATGATGATAAACAGCCGAGTTAACCCAAGACTGGCATTTTAACTTGTGACATTGCAAGTGGAGCCCAAGAAAACCGTGACACTTGGCTGAATTTGTAACGGGAGTTAAAGCTTTTCTGAAAGACAATTGCGCTAAATCGGATTTTTTTTTTTAAATCACGTAATCTTTGTCACCGGCATGTCGGATTTTGCCACGACCTGCCTACCGGTGACAGTTTATTTTTAACGGAATGACAACGTCAAGCGAGCAACATAAGAAAGACCCGTTTGCCGTTTGCGTGTTTGAGGACCCGGCGTGTTACATTCAGACGATGTGACACTCCTGCCTGGTCCGTATGTAAGTGGTGATGAATGGGGATTCTTGCGAATGCCAATTCTCACAGCGGGGATCCGAAGGAAAGCTTTTCAGTTGTTGCGTGTCGGGTCAACGAACGTTACCACGGTCACATTTGAGAGAGAGAGAGAGCCAACATGGCACTTTATAAAAAATGAAATAAAAAATAGGAAGTCTGCTATAAATATGTATGGGACTTTTTTTTAAGGAAGACAGAAACAAAACTTGGTGGTTTGTTGATAGCTTTGATGAGAAGTGTATATACTTGTGAAATTAATGTACAAATACATATACCGTTGTCTAGATTTGTATGTCGCTGTGCGTTTCACACCGAAATATAGTTTGGAAACAAAAAAAAAGTAAATGTACATTCGTTGCACAGGCATTTTGGTTAAAAAAAAATGTTTAAAGCCTTAATTATGCTATTTCCTGATAATGTAATTATAAGACAAAAAAACACACATTTAAGGTTTAACACTTATGAAATAATTCGCTTTCAGATTGAATTCGTATACCGACAGGTTTAGACTTATTTAAGACAAAACTATTCAATTGCTTGTGAACGTTTGGTTGTATACTATTCGCCGACGTTCAGGATTGTGTTGTGGGGTGTTTCTTTTTTGTTTGGCTCTATGAAAATGAGAGAGAGAGAGCACCACCCACCCCCATTGTAAATACCACTTTGACCAAAACAATTTTTTAAAAAAATACAAACGCCCGTTGCATTTTAAAAACATCCTTCCGTGAGAGATTAAAACGAAATCACGCGCTCACCGTTATCGTTTCATTTCCAGTGTAAAAAAATAACTGTACTGGCACAAATAATATATGAGTCGTATTCACAATAAGGAGCATACTCTTTGTGGGGGTTTTTTTCTGCTTCTAAGTGACCACTAAAATGGGTTGATTGTGGTAATTTAATTTTTAATTCAAGCATGGTATTTTTCGGAGAGGGTTCATAAAATAGAGAGAAATAAACCTTCAAATATCACCTTTACATTTTTGTTGCTTATTTTCGCCACCGATCGACAGGAGAAATGTAGCAACACGTGTGCACATCTTAATTGCACCTTAAATTTGCGTTACGTTTGTCATTTTCATTCTGGCTTTCGTTCCTTGCATGTTTCAAAAATAAAACTAAAAAAAACAACAGCACGCACGTATATAAAACAAAAGGCGTACAGAAGCATTGCCTTTGCCGGGTGTGTTTTTGCTGTTGTTGCAAGGTTGTTACCGTGAAATAATGACACGTGTGGGCTCTGTTTTTCAAACCGAAAAGCTTTACCACCGGAGCTTTTGGTGTCCATCCGTAAACCCATTAGGCCTTCTCCAAACGTTGTTTCACAGTGGGAATCTTTAAAACGAGGTTGGTTTGCCCTCCGCTTAACAACAATGGTCCAGGAGACGCAACGTAACTTTAATTGTCCCTTATTTTTGTTTTAATCGGTGATGAAACGGAAATGTCGTGCTCCCAACTCCGAAGACAAATCACGTGTTGTCACCCCCCCCCCCCTCCACATTAAGCAGTCATCTCCGCTCACTAAGTTTTAACTTTTTGTTCCTTAGCTCATCCCAACGACTCCCCCCTTAATTTCCCCCTCATTAGCACCACCCTCTTAATAGTCTCATTATGCGGCTCTCATTAACCACGTTCGTTCAATCCATCATCATTCGCCGTCATCAATTTCGCATTAACCGAATTCACGCATCGTCACAGATTCGCCCCCCCCCCCCCCCCCCCATTGCTTTCCCCGCTCATCCATTTCGTTCACCTCATCTCCACCATTGCATTCGTATCTTGTGCACTGTTAGTTATTTCTAAACCGCCTTTTAATGAAGACGCGATATACATATTCCGTGCAGATCTAAAGATGTTTGGCTCTTTTCGGTGAACGCGAGATGACGTTTTGGGGACGACCTTGATGACATCACGGGGCTGGTCAAGGCGGTCGCCATCACCGACGGGCGGCTGCGTAAACATTTTGTAAGGTTGGAATCACAATGCGCCTGATGTATAGGTTTTTTTGTTATATTTATAACATGTAAAAGTGTTTGCAATATAAAAGGCAAGTTAATTTTTTTTAAAATTGACACCTCTCGTAGTCTTGTCTTGTCTTTACTATTGCACGGTAATAGTTGATTTTAAAAAAATTAAAATTCAATCGCTCTTTCGGTTTACTGTTCGCTGGGGGTTTTCCCGGCAAAGAAGCGGAGAGATAACTTGTCTGTGACGAAAAGTCACGATCCTGTGCATTTAGAGGCCCCCCTCCTAAAGAGAGAGATCTTGGCAAGAGGTGAAAGGAACACCCACACTTTACCCCACCACATGCAACCTGCCTGGCGAATATATGTGGTGTACTCAATTATATTGTTTGAAAATATAAGCACATCTAAATGTTTAGTTTTAAGTGGGGTATATTTAAAGGACGAATATTTTTTTTTTCTATCCCACCAATTTACAAATACCTTTCACTAATAAATGACACCTATTTGATTCTGAAAGCCAATTTGACACCCAGCGTGTGTATGTGTGTTTAATCAATGGTTGTGTATATTGTAAAATAATAATTATAGTAATCTACAACACTCTGTCCGTTACTGGATGAAGCATCCCCCCCCCCCCACATCGTGAGGGTTGTTTAACCATACTTCACCACGCTGGTCAATGCGGGTTGGTCAAAAGGGTGTTCTGGAACTACTGTTTCAAATATCACTTGCCACCGAAGTTAGCCATAGCCAGGAATCAAACCATGTCCGTCCGGTGCTCGCTCAGCTGCATTGGCTTCCGGTTGCCGAACGAATACATCAGAAGGTCGCACTCGTTACACACAACAACAACAAAGTGCTTGCCACAGATGAACCACAATACCTTGCCGATCTCGTCAAGAAGCATAAGCCATCGTCGCGGCAACTCCGGTCATCCTCGCAGCAGCGGATTTTGACTAACCATCGAACAAAGACGGTCCCACTGCATCGTGCGCATTCGGATGCGCTTCTGCGGCCGTTTGGAACACTCCTAATATCAGAAGCCACTGTGAGCTTTGTACTTTTAATAATCTAGATTGAAAACTCATTTATTTATAACTACTTTTTGTGTTTAGTTTGTTGTCCTTCCCCTGCACCTCTGATTAACACGGTTAGCACCTCTTGATTGGTTACAGATGGTGCGAAAGTTCAACAGCACTGTGCGCTAACGTAGCTCCATAAGCACTCCATCCCGTATAAGTGTGTATGTTACATTACAGTGAGTGGAAAAAAGTATTTGATCCCCCGCTGATTTTGTACGTTTGCCCACTGACAAAGAAATGATCAGTCTATAATTTTAATGGTAGGTTTATTTGAACAGTGAGAGACAATAACAACAAAAATCCGGGAAAACGCATGTCAAAAATGTTATAAATTGATTTGCATTTTAATGAGGGAAATAAGTATTTGACCCCATCAATCAGAAAGATTTCTGGCTCCCAGGTGTCTTTTATACAGGTAACGAGCTGAGATTAGGAGCACACTCTTAAAGGGAGTGCTCCTAATCTCAGCTTGTTACCCGTATAAAAGACACCTGTCCACAGAAGCAATCAATCAGATTCCAAACTCTCCACCATGGCCAAGAGCAAAGAGCTCTCCAAGGATGTCAGGGACAAGATTGTAGACCTACACAAGGCTGGAATGGGCTACAAGACCATTGCCAAGCAGCTTGGTGAGAAGGTGATTACAGTTGGTGCGATTATTCGCAAATGGAAGAAACACAAAAGAACTGTCAATCTCCCTCGGCCTGGGGCTCCATGCAAGATCTCACCTCGTGGAGTTGCAATGATCATGAGAACGGTGAGGAATCAGCCCAGAACTACACGGGAGGATCTTGTCAATGATCTCAAGGCAGCTGGGACCATAGTCACCAAGAAAACAATTGGTAACACACTATGCCGTGAAGGACTGAAATCCTGCAGCGCCCGCAAGGTCCCCCTGTTCAAGAAAGCACATATACATGCCCGTCTAAAGTTTGCCAATGAACATCTGAATGATTCACAGGACAACTGGGTGAAAGTGTTGTGGTCAGATGAGACCAAAATGGAGCTCTTTGGCATCAACTCAACTCGCCGTGTTTGGAGAAGGAGGAATGCTGCCTATGACCCCAAGAACACCATCCCCACCGTCAAACATGGAGGTGGAAACATTATGCTTTGGGGGTGTTTTTTTTCTGCTAAGGGGACAGGACAACTTCACTGCATCAAAGGGACGGTGGACGGGGCCATGTACCGTCAAATCTTGGGTGAAAACCTCCTTCCCTCAGCCAGGGCATTGAAAATGGGTCGTTGATGGGTATTGCAGCATGACAATGATCCACAACACACGGCCAAGGCAACAAAGGAGTGGCTCAAGAAGAAGCACATTAAGGTCCTGGAGTGGCCTAGCCAGTCTCCAGACCTTAATCCCATAGAAAATCTGTGGAGGGAGCTGGAGGTTCGAGTTGCCAAACGTCAGCCTCGTAACCTTAATGACTTGGAGAAGATCCCTCCTAAGATGTGTGCAAACCTGGTGGCCAACTACAAGAAACGTCTGACCTCTGTGATTGCCAACAAGGGTTTTGCCACCAAGTACTAAGTCATGTTTTGCAGAAGGGTCAAATACTTATTTCCCTCATTAAAATACAAATCAATTTAGAACATTTTTGACATGCGTTTTTCTGGATGTTGTTGTTATTCTGTCTCTCACTGTTCAAATAAACCTACAATTAAAATTATAGACTGATCATTTCTTTGTCAGTGGGCAAACGTACAAAATCAGCAGGGGATCAAATACTTTTTTCCCTCGCTGTATACAGGGTTGCCCAAAAGTCAGGACATGGATTATAATATTTCTTTTAACACTGGGATGAAAACATTGCAATTGTGTATTAATGAAATTTAATATTTCGTATATTGTTAATATCTATTTTTAATATTTTCAGATGACATTTAAAAATGGAAGGAAAATCTACTGAATTGAGGGCCTTTGTAACGGCAAAGCTGCTGGGGTCGATGAGATTCGCCCAGAGTTGAAAGCGCTGGACAGTGTATGAGTGTCGTGGTTAACACGCCTCATCAATGTTGCATGGAACGCGCGAACTACCTCTGGATTAGTAAATTGGGGTTGTGGTTCCCATTTTTAAGAAAGGGGACAGAGGGTGTACTCCAATTACAGAGGAATCACACTCATCAGTGTCCCAGGTAAAACGTATTACAAAGAGCTGGACAGGAGGCTCCGTCCCAGTGGTCGAGCCTCACATTTAGGAGGAAAAATGCGGATTCCGCCACGGTCGTGGAACGATGCACCAGCTCTTTTCCCTCATGTATGTGAGGGGTCATGGGAGTATGTTTTTCCAGTCTACCTCTGCTCTGTAGACTTGGAGAAAGCATATGTCCGTGTTCCCCGCAATGTCCTGTGGGAGGTGCTGCGAGGGAGAACGATGGACCGGTGCCACTCTTGTGTGCGATCCATTGCTTCTATTCCCAGAGCAACAGCTGTGTCCGTATCATTGGTGTTAAATCAAAGTCGTTCACTGTGGGTGTTGGACTCCGTCAAGGGTGCGTCGTGTCTCCATTCCTGTTTGTGATTTTCACGGACGGGATATCAAGGCGCAGCCCCAGGTATGGAGAGTCTTCGGTACGGGGGCATGGAGGTGGCGTCGCTGCTTTCTGCGGACGACGTTGTCCTCTGTCTCGTCAGTCTGGGATCTCAGCGTGCACTCAGGACGCTTTGATGCCGAGTGTGAAGCGGCTGGGATGAGGATCAGCAACTCCAAATCTGAGGTCGTGGTTCACTCCCGGGAGATTGTGGATCGTTCTCTCCAGGTGAGGGGGGAACAGCTGCCCTTGGTGGAGGAGTTTCAGTACCTCGAGGTCTCTTCCGCGAGTGGTGGTAAGGGGGAGCGGGAGACCGGCCGGCGGATCGGTGCGTTGCGGGCGCTGCACCGTTCCGCGGTAGGGAAGCGGGAGCTGAGTTTTCAAACAATGCTCTCGGTTTACAGATCGATCAGCATTCTCCCACCCTCACCGATGGTCATGAGCTTTTGGTAATGACCGAAAGGATGAGATCGCGGGTACAAGGGGCCGAGATGAGGTTTCTCCGCAGGGTTGCCGGGTTCACTCTCCGTGATCGGGCGAGGAGCTCGGTAATCAGGGAGAGTCTCAGAGTCGAGTCGCTGCTCCTCCAGATCGAGAAGAGCCAGTCGATGTGATTCGGGCACCCGGTAAGGATGCCCCCTGGCAGACTCCCCCTGGAACTGTACCGGGCAGCACGGCCCACTGGGAGAAGACCCCAGGGCTGGCCCACGACACGCTGCTCGTGGTGGGACTCTGTCGCTCGGCTGGCCTCGGAACGCCTGGGAATTCCCCCAGGAAGAGCGAGAGTCTGTGTATAGTAGTGTATAGTGTAGTGTTAAGTAGTGTAGTGTATAGTGTTGTGTATAAGAGTGTATAGTGTAGTGTATAGTGTATAGTAGTTGTGGCCGAATCGTCGTGAGAATTTTATTGTGTTCTTTTATTTTATCAATTTATTATTTTATTCTCATTCTACGTGACTTTACCGAAAGAACCAAAGAAAAAGTGTATAGTAGTGTATAGTGTAGTGTATAGGAGTGTATAGTGTATTGTATAGTAGTGTAGTGTACAGTAGTGTGTAGTAGTGTAGTGTATAGTAGTGTATAGTGTAGTGTATAGGGTAGTAGTGTGTAGTGTATAGTGTAGTGTATAGTGTAGTAGTGTAGTGTATAGTGTAGTAGTGTAGTGTATAGTAGTGTATAGTGTAGTGTATAGTATTTTTAGTGTAGTAGTGTATAGTAGTGTAGTGTATAGTAGTGTATAGTGTAGTGTATAGTAGTGTATAGTGTAGTGTATAGTACTGTATAGTAGTGTTTAGTGTAGTGTATAGTAGTGTTTAGTAATTTAGTGCTGGAGTCTGTCTCCAGGGAAAGGAAGGTCTGGATTGCCACGACTCAACACGCAGTCAGTTTAAACATCTATTAAAATAAATTAAATAACCCCGTGTCCTAACCTTTGGGCCACCCTGTATTACGTTTGTGACCTTTTGTTTAATGTGGGTGCTTGTATGCAATATGTACTGCATATGTTACGTGTAATGATTCAGGTGTATATCCAATGTATGTTCATACGTGTGAGTATCTTTAATAGGGGCTCACAGGCAGATGTCCCTGTGTGATTGTTTGAATGTGTGCTTCTGTTAGTGTAGAGAGCGGTAGTGTGGCGGTTAGCGCGCTACGCTACGAACCCGGCGACCTGGATTCGATTCCGGTCCTGGGCCACCCCTAGGTCGACTCAGCCTCAAATGAGTACCTGGTGCGGTGCGTAAACATCGCCACTAGGGAGACAAAGGCGGCCGGACGTGGTGTTGACCACCCACCCCCTCATGTGCCCCGTGCCGGCCTTCATAGGTGCTGCTCGCGAACAGCACTCGTCCCAACAGTCTGTTGCAGGCTATACGGGGGATCTTTGCCTTTGCTTCTGTCATTCACAAGAGGCTTGGTGAAGTCTTTAATTGGTGCTCTCAAAAAGCACTTGGCCCGACACTAACTTTAAACCAAACAGGAGAGGGTTTAAACAAACTCTTTACATGCCCGTGTGTGGGTGTGCATCTCACCCTGTCTTTGATAATTGGGGTAATTAAGACGAACACAGCCACTTACGGGTCAATCGCTTCGACGGCAGATGGTGCCTGCCGTGAATGCACCAGGATGCATTGCTGGAGAGAGCGAGAGAGCGACCTCTGATCGAACACGGCGCTCAGATGCTAATCCATTGTTAAGGCGGAGAGAGAGTGGTCGTGGTGGTAGCTGCGCTACGAACCCGGCCACCTGAGTTTGATTCCTGCTCATGGCCATCTGAATAGGTCCTGAGCCTCCCCTAGGTCGACTCGGCCTCAAATGAGTACCTGGTGCGATGTGTAAACATCGCTACTGGGGAGACAAAGGCGGCCGGGCGTGGTGCTGGCCACCCACCACCCCCTCGTGTGCCGTTCCGGCCTTCATCGGTGCTACTCGTGAACAGCACTTGCCCCTACAGCCTGTTAAGGCTATAGGTGAATCTTTGTCTTTGCCGTGAGCACCGACGGATGATTGGTGAACACGTGGTGATGGGAAGGAGGTTGATACATCTTAGGAAGCCGAGGGAACCAGACACTGCTACTTGCACCAGCCACATCCTACACCGACAAAGTCAGCCAGCCTGACCCTAACTAGCCCTGAACAGAACCACACTCCGCAGGTAGACTAGCACCCACCATTAACACACCAGCCAACTAGACCTCGGCCCTACCATAACAACAGCCGCTATTCGCCACGGCGCTTGTGCCAGGCTAGGTGCACTTTGAGGTCACGTGCAGTGCCGGGAGGCTGCCTGGCAGGAGGAGGTCACGGGACAGACCCCATGTGCCATGGGTTGCCTGACCAAGACGAATGTCCGACACTGCCACACGTGCTCCCCACTGCGCCAGCTCTCCCGATAGCCACCCTGGCACCAGTCCTGGCCCGAATCCTCCTTCACCACGCTCACCTTGCCAGGCCCTGATCCTCACCCACACAAGCTCGCGTAATTTCCTGCTTCACGTCGAGGTGCTGGTGGTGGTGGTGCCCCGAGCAGGTGAGAGACATCTCACTTGCACGTGGCGTAGGGCGAGTCTGCAACACCAACAAAAACTAAAGCAATAAACTAAAATCAAAAACAAAAAAACTTAAATAAAAACTAACAAAAAAAACTAAAACTAAATACTAAAACAAAAAAATTAAAACTTAAAAACTAAAATTAAAACTAAAAACTTAAACTAATATTAAAACTAAAAACCCGCTTTCTTTTGCCAGGTCAGGCCCCACAAAACTGCTGTCGCCCTTTGAGTCAGAAGCCGACCTGGCTATATGGCCAGCGATAGCTCACGAAGTGGATTGTCATCGTCGCCTGGGGATTGGTACCAGCAGCCGGTACTCGAGGCGCGTGTTTAGTACAAATGTGGAGGGAAGAAGTCGGGGGAGCCAGAGGGAAAAAAAAATCCACGCGATCACGGGGGGGAGAGAGAGCGAGGAGGGGGGGAGAGGGGGGGAGAGGGGGGGGAGAGGAGGAGGGGGGGAGAGGGGAGGAGGAGAGGAGGAGGGGAGGAGGGGGAGAAGGAGGAGGAGGGGGGAAGGAGGAGGGGGGAGGAGGAGGGGGGGGAGGAGGAGGGGGGGGAGGAGGAGGGGGGGAGGAGGAGGGGGGGAGGAGGAGGGGGGGAGGAGGAGGCTTCCATATCCGCGCAGGGAGTGCTCCCCCTGGTGGGAAGGGAGTGTGAGCACAACGAGTGTGAACACAACGAGTGTGTGCTCTGCTCTGTGCGTTCGCGCGGCGATGCCTTTCGGCGGACATCGCCGCCGTTTCTCTCAGCCTTCTCCCGCTCTCTTCTTCCTCCAGTAACAAGGGCACGACGTACGTGGCGTACAGGCCAGGCAGGGCAGGGCAGGCAAGGCAGGCAGGGCAGGCAGGGATCTCCAGAGGCGATGCACCCCACGCGGACTCCCCTTCTTCTCCTCCTCATCGTCGTGGCATCGATCAGCTCGCCGAGCGCAACCAGCCGAGGTGAGGTTGACGGTCGCGTGTCGGGTGGTGCTGGTGGTGGTGCTGGTGCTGATGGTGGTGCTGGTGGTGATGGTGCTGGTGGTGATGGTGCTAGTGGTGATGGTGCTGGTGGTGGTGATGGTGGTGCTGGTACTGCTGGTGGTGGTGGTGCTGGTGGTGGTGGTGGTACTGGTGGTGGTGGTACTGGTGGTGGTGGTGATGGTGGTGCTGGTGGTGCTGGCACTGCTGGTGGTGGTGCTGGTGGTGGTGGTACTGGTGGTGGTGCTGGTGGTGGTGCTGGTGGTGGTGCTGGTGGTGGTGGTGATGGTGGTGGTGATGGTGGTGCTGGTGGTGCTGGCATTGCTGGTGGTGGTGGTCACACGAGCATTAGTGGTGGCGTGTTGGGGGCTGTGTGTTGTGGTTGTTGTTGTCGTCGTCGACTCGGCCTCTGATGAGTACCTGTGGTTGCGGTGTGTAAACATCCCCACTGGGGGAGACAAAGGCGTCCGGGCGTGGTTGCTGGCCACCCCTCGCTTGCCCCACGGTGCCGGCCCTTCAAGCGGTGCTGCTCGCTCACAGCACGTGCCCCAGCAGTCTGTTACGGGCTACACGGGGGGGGGGGGGGGCTCGACTCTGCCGAGCGTGAGCTGGAGGGGAGCCCTGCGTGCTGCTGCTGCTGCCGCGAGGGATGGAGGTTGCCAGGGGGAGGGAGAGAGGGAGACAAAAGCGGCCGGGCGTGGTGGTTGCGCGCCCCGCCAACGTTAAGCCAGATCCTCGTGATGCCTTGCCCCCCACACGCCCGTTAAGCCTGTACAACGGGGATCTTTGTCTTATTGTCTGCCGTGTGTGTGTGGCCATTGTCTTGTGTGTGTGTCGTGGATGCACTGTTTATTAACACGTAGGAGGATGGCGAGACCAATATCGTCCATAATGCAGGTTGTTGTGTTTTTTTATATTTGGGGTCAGATCGAGCAAAAATATAAATGTGTCGTGAAACCCGCCACCACGAGACACGGCCACGTTTGGCTTTGTGTGTCTTTGTGTAGTGGTGTGTACTGTTTGGCTTTGTGTGTCTTTGTGTAGTGTTGTGTACCATGTGGCGTTGTGTATCTTTGTGTAGTGTTGTGTACTATTTGGCTTTGTGTAGTGTGTACCATGTGGCTTTGTGTTGTGTACCATATGGCTTTGTGTATCTTTGTGTAGTGTTGTTGTGTACTATTTGGCTTTGTGTAGTGGTGTGTACCATGTGGCCTTGTGTGTCTTTGTGTAGTGGTGTGTACCATGTGGCCTTGTGTGTCTTTGTGTAGTGGTGTGTACCATGTGGCCTTGTGTGTCTTTGTGTAGTGGTGTGTACCATGTGGCCTTGTGTGTCTTTGTGTAGTGGTGTGTACCATGTGGCCTTGTGTGTCTTTGTGTAGTGGTGTGTACCATGTGGCCTTGTGTGTCTTTGTGTAGTGGTGTGTACCATGTGGCTTTGTGTATCTTTGTGTAGTGGTGTGTACCATGTGGCCTTGTGTGTCTTTGTGTAGTGGTGTGTACCATGTGGCTTTGTGTATCTTTGTGTAGTGTTGTTGTGTACTATTTGGCTTTGTGTAGGGGTGTGAGGGCTGCGCTATGAACCCGGCGACCCGAGTTCGATTCCCGGCTCACGGCCACCACCGGTGACGATTATCCGAACCGGTCATGGGCCTCCCCATAGGTCGACTCAGCCTCAAATGAGTACCTGGTGCGGTGTGTCGTGAACATCGCCACTGAGGAGACAAAGGCGGCCGGGCGTGGTGCTGGCCACCCACCCCCTCGTGTGCATAGCTTTGTGTGTGTGTGTATGTACCTGTTATGTATATGTGTGCATTTCAGTCTTGATGTGTTTGTCTTTCCGTATTCACGTGAGCCTTTGTGTGTGTGTCTTTCTGTTTATGAGTGGCTCCTCTTATCCACAATAGCAGACATCGGGGTGCCGTTTCATGCACGTGCAGCACGTTTAACTTCTTTCGCACCGTACGTAGCCAATCGGAGGCGCGGGGATGGGGAGACGAAAAACAATATCGACGGATTATCGCCGATAATAGGGAGGAGTAGAGTCCAGGGATAGAATGAGTCCAACGTTGTCATGGTCAGCTATGGCCGATCCACTGCTGGATGAAGGCCTCCCAGTGCCAACCGTCACAATCCACCCCCAACGCCAGACCCTCTTTGCTGCACGTGAAACGATTTCACCGTCTCGACGAATTCTCAGAGCGCGTTCCATCACCTCGGACTGTCACCCCCCCCCCCCCATCCCTGACTTCTCGACCACTGCCCTGTCGTAGCCTTCCAGGTCAACTATGTGGCTTGCTCCACCCCCCCCCCCCCTCCCGGAGTTCCATGGTTCACCTACCCCAGTGTGGAGGCCAATATAACGTCTCGCCTTGCAATCAGAAGCTACACCACACTAAACCGTTTATTTTGTAATTTTTAACCAGGTGAAAGCCTACTGTGCTACATAGCTCATTTTCACAACCGACCTGGCAATCACAAATGATAGCTCAACGAAGTGGGCTCATCATCTTCATCGACGTCGTGTGGGAATGTATAGCTGCCAAATACGGTAAACGCGTGACGTTGATTCTAAATGTGGAGGGAAAGAAATCGGAGGGACGCGGAGAAAAATCCACGCGACCACGGCGAGAGAGACACGCAAACTTCAAATATGCAGCAGCAGGCGTCAGGGTCGGGATCGAACCCACGACCTCCTGTAGACCAGGCGAGGTAGTTAACATCTCCTAGCCACCGTGATGATGATGACAAAGAGAGAGAGACACGCAAACATCAAATATGCAGCAGCAGGCGTCAGGGCCGGGATCGAACCCACGACCTCCTGTATACCAGGCGAGGTAGTTAACATCTCCTAACCACCGTGATGACGATGAGAGAGAGAGAGACACGCAAACTCCAAATATACAGCAGCAGCAGGCGTCAGGCTCGGGACCGAAACCACGACCTCATTTGCAGTTTGCGTGTCTCTCTTCCCCGTGGTCGTGCGCATTTTTCTCGGCCCTCCAGTTTTTTTCCTCCACATGTAGAATCAACGTCACTCGTTTCGCGTGTTCCGTGTGTTTCCCCGCCGCATCTACAACGGAGACGCGGTTGGAGTGTTGCATTTGGCTGCTTCTGTACATTTCCGCATGGTGACGAACCACTTCGTGGAGCTATGATTTGTGGCCAGGTTCGCTTTTGTAAAAAAAATAAAACAGAGAGTGCTTTGCAATTAGCTCAGCGGGCCATACTTGGTCAAATGTGAAGATAATCGTAGTGAAATGGAATTGCGCGCGCGCGCACGTGGAGTTGAATTGCTTCTTTGCACACACCTCTGGATTGCAAGCCCAGAGTGCCCCCCCCCCCCACCACCACCAACCTTGACCAATCACGTGCGCCAACATCGACACTTTTGATGTTTGCCGTGCAATTGTGTCAACTCTTAGTCATTCTCTTGACAATCACTCGAGCCCAACAGCCTTGACCAGGTGGGTTTGGGGTGTTTGCGTGCGGAGTGTGCGTGCGGTGGGGGGGGGGTGTGTGTATGTGTGTGTGTGTGCGTGGCGTTAGGCCGCCTTCACCTGCCGCTGTGTTGCGTTGCAGCGCCGCTAACCGCTGCTCCGGTGTTCAGCGCCGCGCCACGAACCCGGCGACCCGAGGTCCATTCCCGCTCACGGCCACCGGCGCCGGTGACGATTATCCGAACCGGTCCTGGGCCTTCCCCTAGGTCGACTCGGCCTCAAATGAGTGCCCGGCGTGGCGTGTAAAAACATCGCCGCTGGGGAGACAAAGGCGGTCGGGCGTGGTGGCGGTGGCCCCTCGTGTACCCTGCCGGTCTTCATAGGTGCTACTCGCTGACAGCACTTGCCTCAACAGTCCGCGCAGGCTATACGGGGGGGATCTTTGTGTTTGTTGCCGACGTGGTAGCGGTAGTGTAGTGGTTAGCTGAATTCGATTCCCGCCTACAACCAAAATCGTTGACGAATATCTGAACCGGTCCCGGGCCCTCTCCTAGGTAGACTCGGCTTCATATGAATACTGTAGCTGGTGCGGTGTGTAAACATCGCCATTGGGGAGACAAAGGCAGCCGGGAGTGGTGCTGGTCACCCACTTCCTCGTGTTGCCGTGCCGGCCTCGATCGCCGCTACTCGCTAATGGCACTTGCCCCTACAGTCTGTTAAATGCTCCACAGGGGATCTTTTGTCTTTTGTTGCACGCGTGGCGACACATCACATACATGGACTCGCACACGAGGTTTGGCGTTGAGGTGGAGAGTCCAAGTGACTCACAGCGCCGCCTGTATTGACCCCGAGGTGTGAGGAGGGGTCGATGGGGCGTGCGTGTGTGATAGCCACATGTTGCGTTGCTGCTGCCGTCTGAAATGCCCTTCCGATGTAAGGAAGCCACAGGGAGCTATGTCCTTTCATATCATCCAGATTGAAAACGCATTTCTTTACAACTGCTTTTGGTTTTGATTTAAAGCTTTCGTGACTGCAATAATTCATATTCTTAGCTCTTTCGGTAAAGTCACGTTGAAGGGAAACAATAAAATAATAAAATATATAAAACAATAAAAATTCTCACGACGTTTCGACCATAACACAAACGGTCGTCATCAGGTGTGTTGGTTCGCATTAATTTATTTATTTTTAAACGGTGTATTTATTTATTTTTTAAAAAACGTCAGCGCCACGCGCAGCGATTTGGCAATTTATTTAGAAGGACGAGTCCATCTATGTTCTGAAAAGAGGAGGGTGGGAGACGAAAAATTAATGTATGCTGTCTGAAAGCCACTGTAAGCATGAACAATCAATTAAGACCTGAAATGGTTTATCAAATCTTTCCAATGATTGCTAAGCCAGAATCCATCTTCTCGGTTGAAATTGTCTCTGTGCTTGTATATGTGGATAGCCTCATGAACGAATCTCTCATGGTAGCCAGATGGCTTACAAAGAACCTCTGTCTTGGAAAAGTCAATGTCATGTGAGCCTACTGAATTATAACAGTGATCTGCCACGGCCGAGGTGTTGGTCCTACCGTGTTTAAGGTCTGCTTTGTGTTCACGAATGCGGTCCGAGATATGGCGTTTGGTTTCTCCAATGTAACTACTACCACAGAGGCAACTTAGTTTGTAGACACCAGGGGACTGTATGTCCGGAATCACATCTTTTACAGACGGAACCAGATCACGACGAGCGGAGCGCCCCGGGGGTGGCTAAAGCGACGCGGCGAGTTAGCGTAGTGGGATGGAGAGGAGGAGAGGGTGGGGGGGGGGGCGTGCTAAACGGGCACGGCACGGGTAGTGGGGGGCGAGGGGAAGGGAAAAATGAACCCTAACCCAGCGTCTCCCGAACCACGCCGGGCCGGTTTGGCACGGTGGGGGGGGAATCCCCTCGCGGCGCGGTTGTGCGTTGTGGCGGGGAAACGGAGAGGAGCGAGTCGTCCTGCGCGCAGGACCGGGGGTTGCCGGCGGCCTGGGCCAGGGCCTGGGCAGCTACATCCGGCGCTACGAGGGCCTCTCCTACGACACGGAGGACGTCCACACGCAGCACGAGCGCGTCCGGCGCGCCGCCCTGGGCCGGCAGACGGCGCAGCTGAGCATCCGCTTCTCGGCGTACGGACGGTAAGGACGCGCCCGGCACGCGTCCGGCACGCGTGCGGCACGCGTCCGGCACGCGTCCGGCACGCGCACGGCACGCGCACGGCACGCTCCGGTTCGCGCGATTGGCTACGTACGGTGACGAAAGACGTTCCCACGTATGCACGCCGGGTTCAGTGGCGGCGGTAGCTCGGCAGGCAGTCGGAATCGTAATGTTTGGTTTGGACTGGAGGAGGAATCCGAAGAGCTGCGAAGCTCTTTGTCGTAGATGTCCAATCGGGGCGGAGTGGGGGTAAGCGGCGTCGCATCAATGAACAAACGCGATCGACGATGCGAGAAGAGCAAGCTGGACAAAAGGTAAGGCAGTCGCTGGAAATGAGTAAACATGAATAAAGTACACAAAGTACTAATTTACGCAAGTACATAAACACCGAACTTTGGGGCAAGGCAACAGAACAATTGCTAAGACAATTAACTATTTTGCTTCCCCAGGTAAGGCCCACTGAGTTGCTATATCGCCCTTTCTTCAGAAGCCATCACAAATGGTAGCTCAAGGAAGTGCATTGTCATCATCATCGTCACGTGGAACGCTTCTAGCAGCCCGAATACTCGGAACGAGTGACGTTGATTCGACATGCGGAGGGAAAAAACTGGAGGACCCGGAGAAACATCCACGTGACCACGGAGAGAGCGAGAGAGACACAAACTCCAAATGTGCAGCTGGCGTCAGGGTCGGGATCGAACCCACGACCTCTTGCGTGCCAGGCGAGGGAGTCAACATCTCCTAGCCACCGATGCACCGCTCAGAAACTGCGTTATGACGGTGCACACTTCCACGTAGTCTGACAAGTTTTCCCGAATGGAAGAAGCGCTTGGCAGCGAACACCCGTTCGAGCGTGAACGCCACGAAGTTGAACAGCCGTGGTGGAAGGACCCACTGAGCTATTAGTTTTATTTTGTTCAGAAGCGACCTTGCCATCACAAATGATAGCTCAACGAAGCGGGCTTATCATCATCGTCACGTGGAAATTCATAGCGGTAGCCAAATGACTGTAGACTCGCTACGTTGATTCTAAACAACAATAACAACAGCAGCAGCAGCAGCATCATCGGCAACAGTCCCAGACTGCACCAACACAACAACAATAACAACAACACGCGGTCCCTCAATTCGATTGCACTTGAAAATTGTCCGGATCGATGGTACACAGCGGGTAAGGGTCAAATTTACAAATCACATTTCGCCCGGTGCGGCTGGACTGGGCTGGGCGCCAACAGTGAAAGAATAAATTGGTTGTAAATAATAAATAAACATTGTTACGGACCTTCACCTGTGCGTACATTTGAAAATAAAACTCAACACATTTGTCCGAACACACTGTGGGCTTCAAAGGGAGAACTTAAATATATAAACGTTTCGGACAATGGACCTTTGTTAGAGCGCGTAACAACGTGCCCAAAACGTCGACATGTTCCGTATTTTTTTTTCCTTTTAAAGCCACTGTGGTGTTGGCACGGAACGTGTTGAATTGTTGTTGTTGTTATTGCTTGTGCACTGCCAATGCAGCAGTGGCATCGCCAAACGATGCGCACATTTTCAAAATCCACGAACTGCATACCGTGAGTCGCGATCGACGTTCTCGGCTGAGGTCGCGCGATGCTCTGGAGAAACGTTGTGTCGTCGAGACCCTCCACCACGCAGCACGGCCAAACAAATTTAATCGCCACTCGCGCTCCTAAGCGTTGTAACTGCGCGCCGATTCATTGCACTCGATGTCAATCGTCGTCCGGGCTGGCTCGCTCGCCGGAGAGTTGAAGAGCAATTCTAATTCGGCAGTAATGCATCGCTAAGTGAATTACTTTAATTAATACTCATGGAAGTTGATTATCACCGAGTGAATTTCGTTAATTATAAACTCTATAAAAAATGAGAATCAAGCCCAGGAATGCATCGCTAAGTGGATTATGTGAAAACAACAACTGTCAATTGATGAAACATTTGCACAGTTTAATTTCTATTGGGTCACGGTGGTCTCATAGCGCTGCCGCCATTTCGTACCCACCATATCCCACAATGGTCCCACCATGGTTCCCACAATGGTCCCACCTTGGTCCCAACATTCACCATGGTCCCACCTTGCCCCACTATGGTCCCACCTTGGTCCCACCTTGCCCCACTCTGGTCCCACCTTGGTCCCACCTTGCCCCACTATGGTCCCACCTTGGTCCCACCTTGTCCCACCTTGGTACCACCTTGTCCCACCTTGTCCCACCATATCCCACAATGGTCCCAGCTTGGTCCCACCTTGGTCCCACCTTGTCCCACCATGGTCCCACAATGGCCCCACCTTGCCCCACTATGGACCCACCTTGGTCCCACCTTGTCCCACCTTGTCCCACCTTGGTCCCACCTTGTCTCACTATGGTCCCACCTTGGTCCCGCATGATCCCACATGATCCCACCTTGGTCCCACCATAGTCCCCACATGTTCTCACCTTGGTCACACAATGGTCCCACCATGGTTCCCACAATGGTCTCACCTTGGTCCGAACATTCACCATGGTCCCACCATGGCCCCACCATGGTCCCCCACATGGTCCCACTATATCCCACCATGGTCTCACCTTGGTCCCACCATGGTCCCACATGGTCCCACCATGGTCCCACCATCGGCCTACCTTGGTCTCACCTTGGCCCCACCATGGTCCCACCATGGTCCCACTATGGTCCCACCTTGGTCCCACCTTGGTCCCACCATGGCCCCACAATGGTCCCACAGTGGTCCGTGGTCCCACGATCCGTGCCGTGACGAGCGCAGAGCGACGCCGGCGCAGAGCGGTGGCGCAGCGGTGAGCGCGCTCATCGCTTACACAACCCGCCGGGGAAACCCGCGTTCGATCCCCGTTCGCGGCCAACACCAATGACGCCCGTCCGAACCCATCCCGCGTGCCTCTCCTCCCCTAGATAGACTCGGCCTCAAATGAATACATGTGGTGCGAAGCGGAGACTAAATCTATGGAAACAATGTTTTTGTTTCACCAGGTAAGGCCCACTGAGCTATGTAGCTCTTTTCCAGAAGCTACCGGGCGATCACACACGATGGCCCCATGACCACTCATCACCACGTGACCACGGGGAGAGAAAGAGACACGCAAACTCCAAATGATTCTTATGGCGGAACCCCGGGGTACCAAATAATACAGGATGGCCGAGGCAATTAAATATTTTATTTCTGGGCCACTATTTTTATTTTTCGCCAGGGGTGTACTTCACTCCGCGACTGGGGTAACAATCAATCCGACATCGGTGCCACAGCCCGCGATGTCGACACGCGGCGAGGACGATGGCGCCGAAACCCCGAACGCTCGCGGCACGCCCCGTGGCGGTGGTGGTGGTGGTGGTGCATCGTGAGTACAGCTCGTCCAGATGAGTCGACTGCCACGTCGCCGACCATCAACAGGCCAAGAATGACCGCGTCACGGACATTGCGCGAGAGCCGGGATACTACGGTACCCCCGGGTCATCGCCATAGAGTTCAAATTTACAGCAGGCGTCGGGGTCTGAACGGAACCCCCAGACCTCCTGTGTACCTGCCAAGGTAATTAACATCTCCGAGCCGCCGTGGCACCCCCAGACAAAGGCGGCCGGGACGTGGCGCTGGCCAGCCCAACACGCCCGCCCCCTCAGTGCGCCGTGGCCGGGCCTTGGTAGGCGGCTGGCCGCTCACTCGCGGCGCTCTTCGGGCTCTGGCGATCCCCTTGACCCTCCGTGCCGCCCGCGCCGCCCGCAGGTCCTTCCACCTGCGGCTGCGGCGAGACTCCTCCCTCTTTGTGGACGACTTCCGGGTGGAGACGAGCGGCGCGGTGGAGACGTACGACACGTCGCACATCTACACGGGCTCGCTGCACGGTGAGCCCACACGTCTACACGCGGCGCGTCTACACGTGGCACGTCTACACGTGGCACGTCTACACGTGGCACGTCTACACGTGGCACGTCTACACGTGGCACGTCTACATGGTGAGCCCACACGTCTACACGGTGAGCCCACACGTCTACACGTGGCACGTCTACACGTGGCACGTCTACACGTGGCACGTCTACATGGTGAGCCCACACGTCTGCACGGTGAGCCCACACGTCTACACGCGGCGCGTCTACACGTGGCACGTCTACACGTGGCACGTCTACACGTGGCACGTCTACATGGTGAGCCCACACATCTACACGTGGCACGTCTACACGTGGCACGTCTACACGTGGCACGTCTACACGTGGCACGTCTACACGTGGCACGTCTACACGTGGCACGTCTACACGTGGCACGTGTAGACGTGACACGTCTACACGTGACACGTGTAGACGTGACACGTGTAGACGTGTCACGTCTACACGTGACACGTCTTACACGGTGAGCCCACACGTCTACACGGGCTCGCTGCACGGTGAGACGGGGGTGGGGTGAGGGGTGGGGTGGGGGGTGACTGGGGGGGGGGGGCATTGGGTTGACCCTGGGGGTGGGGGTGAGCCGGGCCATGTTAGTCTATGAACAATGTTAGTCTATGGGAAAGGGTAATATTTGGGCAATATTAGTCTATAGACAATGTTAGTCTATGGGCAATGTAAGTCTAAAGGAAAGGGTAATCTATGGGCAATGTTAGTCTATGGCAATGTTAGTCTTTAGGCAATGTTAGTCTATGGGCAATGTTAGTCTATAGGAAAGGGTAATCTATGGGCAATGTTAGTCTATGGCAATGTTAGTCTTTAGGCAATGTTAGTCTATGGGCAATGTTAGTCTATAGGAAAGGGTAATCTATGGGCAATGTTAGTCTTTAGTTATTGTTTGTCTTTGGGCATAGTAAGTCTATGGACAATGTAAGTCTTTGGGCAATGTTAGTCTACAGGCATCTATGGGCAATGTTAGTCTATAGGCAATGTTAGTCTATAGGCAATGCTAGTCTATGGGCAATGCTAGTCTTTGGGAAATGTTAGTCTATAGGCAATGTTAGTCTATGGGCAATGCTAGTCTATGGGCAATGCTAGTCTTTGTGCAATGTTAGTCTATAGGCAATGCTAGTCTATAGGCAATGTTAGTCTATGGGCAATGTTAGACTGTAGGCAATGTTAGTCTATAGGCAATGCTAGTCTATGGGCAATGCTAGACTGTAGGCAATGTTAGTCTATAGGCAATGTTAGTCTATGGGCAATGCTAGTCTTTGGGAAATGTTAGTCTATAGGCAATGCTAGTCTATGGGCAATGCTAGTCTATAAGCAATGCTAGTCTTTGGGCAATGTTAGTCTATAGGCAATGTTAGTCTATAGGCAATGCTAGTCTATAAGCAATGCTAGTCTTTGGGCAATGTTAGTCTATAGGCAATGCTAGTCTATAGGCAATGTTAGTCTATAGGCAATGTTAGTCTATAGGCAATGCTAGCCTTTGGGCAATGTTAGTCTATTGGCAATGCTAGTTTATGGGCAATGCTAGTCTATGGGCAATGTTAGTCTATAGGCAATGTTAGTGTATAGGCAATGCTATTTTATAGACAATGCTAGTCTTTGGGCAATGGTAGTCTATAGGCAATGTTAGTCTATAGGCAATGTTAGTCTATAGGCAATGTTAGTCTATGGCAATGTTAGTCTATAGGCAATGCTAGTCTTTGGGCAATGTTAGTCTACAGGCAATGCTAGTCTATAGGCAATGTTAGTCTATGGGCAATATTAGTCTATAGGCAATGCTAGTCTTTGGGCAATGTTAGTCTATAGGCAATATTAGTCTATGGGCAATGTTAGTCTTTGGGCAATATTAGTCTATAGGCAATGCTAGTCTATCGGCAATGTTAGTCTATAGGCAATGCTAGTCTATCGGCAATGTTAGTCTATGGGCAATGTTAGTCTATAGGCAATGTTAGTCTATAGGCAATGCTAGTCTATAGGCATGCTAGTCTATAGGCAATGCTAGTCTATAGGCAATGCTAGTCTTTGTGCAATGTTAGTCTTTGTGCAATGTTAGTCTATGGGCAATGTTAGTCTATAAGCAATGTTAGTCTATAGGCAATGTTAGTCTATGGGCAATGTTAGTCTATGGGCAATGTTAGTCTATAAGCAATGTTAGTCTATAGGCAATGTTAGTCTATGGGCAATGTTAGTCTATAAGCAATGTTAGTCTATAGGCAATGTTAGTCTATGGGCAATGTTAGTCTATGGGCAATGTTAGTCTATGGGCAATGTTAGTCTATAAGCAATGTTAGTCTATAGGCAATGTTAGTCTATGGGCAATGTTAGTCTATGGGCAATGTTAGTCTATAGGCAATGTTAGTCTATGGGCAATGTTAGTCTATAGGCAATGTTAGTCTATGGGCAATGTTAGTCTATAAGCAATGTTAGTCTATAGGCAATGTTAGTCTATGGGCAATGTTAGTCTATAGGCAATGTTAGTCTATAGGCAATGTTAGTCTATGGGCAATGTTAGTCTATAGGCAATGCTAGTCTATAGACAATGCTAGTCTATAGGCATGCTAGTCTATAGGCAATGCTAGTCTATAGGCAATGCTAGTCTTTGTGCAATGTTAGTCTTTGTGCAATGTTAGTCTATGGGCAATGTTAGTCTATAAGCAATGTTAGTCTATAGGCAATGTTAGTCTATGGGCAATGTTAGTCTATGGGCAATGTTAGTCTATAAGCAATGTTAGTCTATAGGCAATGTTAGTCTATGGGCAATGTTAGTCTATAAGCAATGTTAGTCTATAGGCAATGTTAGTCTATGGGCAATGTTAGTCTATGGGCAATGTTAGTCTATGGGCAATGTTAGTCTATAAGCAATGTTAGTCTATAGGCAATGTTAGTCTATGGGCAATGTTAGTCTATGGGCAATGTTAGTCTATAGGCAATGTTAGTCTATGGGCAATGTTAGTCTATAGGCAATGTTAGTCTATGGGCAATGTTAGTCTATAAGCAATGTTAGTCTATAGGCAATGTTAGTCTATGGGCAATGTTAGTCTATAGGCAATGTTAGTCTATAGGCAATGTTAGTCTATGGGCAATGTTAGTCTATAGACAATGTTAGTCTATGGGCAATGTTAGTCTATGGGCAATGTTAGTCTATGGGCAATGTTAGTCGATGGACCGCACAGCAAAACCGCTGTGGTCTGTGCTGCTTCACCGGAGGTAGGAGGAGGAACGTCAAAACGACACGAGAACTCTCCCTGTGGTGAATCTCTGCCCCCCCCCCCCCGCACGGTGCCAGGCGAGCCGGGATCGTGGTGCCACGGCTCGGTGCTGAGCGGGCGCTTCGAGGGCGTCGTGACGACCGGCACGGACGGCACCTTTTACGTGGAGCCGGCGGAGCGCTACCCGGAGACAGGCGCCACCACCGCCACCACCGCCACCACCGCCACCACCGCCACCACCGCCACAACCACCACCGCCGCCACCACCGCTGCCACCACCGCCGCCGCTGCCACCACCGCACCCTTCCATTCCGTCATCTACCACGAGGACGACATTGGTGAAATGATGATGATGACGACGATGATGATGACGACGATGACGATGACAATAGTGATGACGACGATGACGAAGATAATGACGATGACAACGATAAGGACGACAACGACGATGAGGAGGATGGTGATGACAACGATGATGATGACGACGAGGATGATGATGACGACGACGACGAGGATGATGACGACGACGACGATAATGACGACGATGATAATCAACGATGATGATGGTGGCGACGACGATAATGACGACGATGATAATCAACGATGATGGTGATGACAACGACGACATCGACGACGACGACGACGACGACGATAATGACGACGATGATAATCAACGATGATGATGATGATGATGCGACAGCCACCGCCGTTGCTGCCTTGCGGCGAGGGCGCAAGATCGCTTCGCTGGTCGTCGTCATCATTGTCGTCCTCGTCGTTATCTTCGTCGTCATCAGGGGGTTGCTCGTTGTGTCTCTGCTCAGACGGCCCCCGCGACCACAGCGGCGGCCGCGGGGAGGGTGGCGGCTGCGCCAGTGGTGCAGTCTTCCAGCGCATGGCCGCGTTCCAGCGCCGCGCGGGGCACGCGGAAGATGACGACGGAGCCCGCGACGAGGTCAGCGCGGCGGCGGCGAGATGCTCACTCGGCTAGACAATGTTTTTATTTCACCAGGTAAGGCCCGCTGAGCTACGTAGCTCTTTTTCGGAAGCGACCCTAGCTATTACAAATGGTAGCTCAACGAAAGTGGCTCATCATCATCATCACGTGGAAGTGTATGGCAGCCAAATGCAAGAGATGATGTTGATTCTAAATGTGGGAGGGAAAAACCGGAGGACCCGGAGAAAAATCCATGCGACCACGGTGAGAGAGAGAGAGAGATGCAGGCATCAGGGTTGGAATCGAACCCACGACCTCCTGCATATCAGACGATTGGGTTAACAACTTTCCACCTGGGATACAGGAGGTCATGGGTTCGATCCCGACCCTGACGCCTGCTGTGCATTTGGAGTTTTGCGTGTCTCTCTCTCTCTCTTCCCGTGGTCGTGTGAAATTTTCTTGGGTCCTCCGGATTTTCCCTCCACATTGAGAATCGACACCACGCATTTCGAGTATTTCGCTGCTAAAATGTCCACGTGATAAGTCGCTTCGTTGAGCTACAATTTGTCATGGGCAGGTCCCTTCTGAAGGATAGCTATGTAGCTCAGTGGGCCTTAACCTGGTAAAATAAAATAAAATGTTTAAAATGTAAGAGTTTTAGTTTATCTCGAATGTGTTTGAGATGAGATGTTGTACCCTGCACACACACAAACAACCCTGAGCCGGTGGTGGACATTCCACATTCCTATGATGGGGTGGAGGTGATTCTAGAAACTTCCACGGGGGAGTGGGGGGGCAGGAGAGGGCAGAGCAGGGCTCATGTCAAAAATATCAAGCTTTTTATAAACCGGGCATGAATAAAAACTTTCAGTGTAATTCAGGCAGATGTTCCGGATCCATACTTGAGTCCCAGCCAGTTTTGTCAGACTTAACACAGCGCTGCTGCTGCTGTTGTTGTTCTGAAGGGTTTACTGTGCGATCATCAGCGTGGTAGCGCTTCCGTCGTGGGCTGGCCTCATCACCGAGAGTGCGCGATAATAAATGTTCAGACTTGCTGGTTCCCCTGTGTAGCCTTAAACAAACTGTTGGGTGAAAGTGCTGTTAGCGAGCGCCTATGAAGGCTGGAACGGCGCACGAGGGCTGGGTGGCCAGCACCACGCCCGGCCGCCTTTGTCTCCCCAGTGGTGACGTTGGCACACCGCACCAGGTACTCATTTTAGGCTGAGTGGACCTAGGGGAGGCCCAGGACCAGTTCAGATAAACGTCACTGGTGTTGGGCATGAGCAGACATCGAACCCAGGGGTGCTGGGTGTGTAGCAAAGTGTGCTAACCGCTACACTACTCCTCCTTCCACACACTCGTAAAACAACAAAGACAAAGATCCCCCGTATAGCATTAACAGACTGTTGGGGCGTGTGCCGTTAGCGAGTGGCACCTATGAAGGCCGGAACGGCACACAAAGGGGGTGGGTGGCCAGCACCACGCCCAGCCGCCTTTGTCTCCCCAGTGGCGATGTTTACATATTGCATCAGGTACCGCTCCTTCCATATACACACACACACACGGGCACACACACGGGCACACACACGGGCACACACACGGGCACACACACACGCGCGTCCTCACAGCCAAACATCACTCACCACCCTCCCCTTATCAAACTATTCGGTGATGCTGCTGCCGCTTTGGCAGCGGTGCACGGGCGCAGTTAGCGACAAGAACAACGAGAAAACTCTCAAACGGAATGGGCGTGCGATGTTGGCCGTCATGGCGCAGAGCGGCGGCGGCGGCGGTGGCGGTGCTGCGGTGCGTGGCACACGCAGCGTCCCGGGGGACAGGAACACGTGCCTCCTCTTCATCCAGGCCGACCACTTCTTCCACAAGTTCTACGGCAGCCTCGAGGCCGTCATCGCACAGGTGAGCGACGCGCGCGTGCGCGTGCCGCCGCCGCGCCACATCGACGATTATGTTAACTCGGGCCTCCCCAAGGTCGACTTGGCCTCAATTGAGTACCCGGTGCGGTGTGTAAACATCGCCACTCGGGAGACAAGGGCGCGCCGGGCGTGGTGCTGACCACCCACCCCCTCGTGCGCTGTTCCGGCCTTCGTAGGTGCTCGCTTAAAAGCACTTGCCCCAACGGGTCCGTTAATGGCTAAACGGGTGGACCTTGGTCTCTTTGTCAGTTTTGCGTCACACGCGTGTTTCTCCGCGTGCGTCAGATTGCGAGCCACGTGAGGGCGATCGACAGCATCTACCAGAACACCAACTTCAACGGAATCCGGGGCATCAACTTCATGGTGAAGAGGGTCCGGGTGAGTCGCCGCCGTCCGTCGTGCGCAGGGCCGCACGCAGAGGCTCCTCGGGGCCCTGGACAGGACAATATTGTTTTTATTTATTTTTTCTTTTCCAGGTAAGGCCCCC
The DNA here is from genome assembly GCF_010993605.1 of Petromyzon marinus. Classification (NCBI taxonomy): domain Eukaryota; kingdom Metazoa; phylum Chordata; class Hyperoartia; order Petromyzontiformes; family Petromyzontidae; genus Petromyzon; species Petromyzon marinus. The sequence continues at coordinate 965,897 of NC_046125.1, read as the reverse complement.
AACTGAGCTGCGTAGCTATTTTTCCGGAAGCAACCTGCCCATCGCAAATGATAGCTCGACAGAACCGGCTCATCGCGTGCAAATGTACAGCGGCATGATGTCGATTCCAGACGTCGAGGGAAAAACCGGAGTCGCCCCGGAGAAAAATTCACGCGACCAGATAGAACTCACGACCTCCTGCGTACCAGGCGAGGTAGTCAACATCTCCTGGCCACCGTGGAATGTCCCTCGCTTGGCCCCCCCCACCGCCCCTCCCCCCTCCTGGCCCACCCCCCTGCCCCCCCTGGCCTGCTCGCGAGTCTGTTGTGTCAACGCAAGCCGGACAGCGCTGCGATCAGAATGCTCGAGATCACAATGAGGCGGCGGCGGCGGAGGTTTCAGTCCCCCTGTAGGCTGCCGACTCATCCCCATCATACCCACTAAGGCTGGGGGTGGATAACGCAAGTTCTATGTTATTGTGGAAAGTAACACAGTGGGTCGCGATGCGCAACGATCGCGGTCATGATAAGAGCACCTGTGATTACCGCGGTTGGCTATGTACGGTGCAAAAGAAGTTCAACATACATACGACACGAACGAATACGTTATATGGTCGCGCGTTTCAGATGCCGCTTCTGCGGCCGTCTGGAATGCTCTTCCGATGTTAAGAAGCCACTTTTAAATTATCATCTAGATCGACAAACTCATTTCTTTCAAACTGCTTTTTGTGTTTAGTTTGTTGTCCTTCCCCCGCACTCCAGATTAGCACGGTTGGATATGTACGGTGCAAAAGAAGTTCAACATTTATACTGCCCATAGACTCAACATTACCCACAGACTCAACACTGCCCATAGACTCAACACTGCCCATAGACTCAACACTGCCCATAGACTCAACACTGCCCCAAAGACCCAACACTGCCCACAGACTCAACACTGCCCACAGACTCAACACTGCCCATAGACTCAGCACTGCCCATAGACTCAACACTGCCCATAGACTCAACACTGCCCATACACTCAACACTGCCTACAGACTCAACACTGCACCATAGACTCAACACTGCCCATAGACTCAACACTGCACCATAGACTCAACACTGTCCATAGACTCATCACTGCCCACAGACTCAACACTGCCCATAGACTCAGCACTGCCCATAGACTCAACACTGCCCATAGACTCAACACTGCCCATAGACTCAGCACTACCCATAGACTCAACACTGCCCATAGACTCAACACTGCCCATAGACTCAACACTACCAATAGACTCAACACTGCCCATAGACTCAACACTGCCTACAGACTCAACACTGCACCATAGACTCAACACTGCCCACAGACTCGACACTGCACCATAGACTCAACACTGCCCATAGACTCAGCACTACCCATAGACTCAACACTGCCCATAGACTCAACACTGTCCATAGACTCAACACTGCCCACAGACTCAACACTGCCCATAGACTCAACACTGCCCATAGACTCAACACTGCCTACAGACTCAACACTGCACCATAGACTCAACACTGCCCACAGACTCGACACTGCACCATAGACTCAACACTGCCCATAGACTCAGCACTACCCATAGACTCAACACTGCACCATAGACTCAACACTGTCCATAGACTCAACACTGCCCACAGACTCAACACTGCCCATAGACTCAGCACTGCCCATAGACTCAACACTGCCCATAGACTCAACACTGCCCATAGACTCAGCACTACCCATAGACTCAACACTGCCCATAGACTCAACACTGCCCATAGACTCAACACTACCAATAGACTCAACACTGCCCATAGACTCAACACTGCCTACAGACTCAACACTGCACCATAGACTCAACACTGCCCATAGACTCAACACTGCCTACAGACTCAACACTGCACCATAGACTCAACACTGCCCACAGACTCGACACTGCCCATAGACTCAACACTGCCCATAGACTCAGCACTGCCCATAGACTCAACACTGCCCATAGACTCAACACTACCAATAGACTCAACACTGCACCATAGACTCAACACTGCCTACAGACTCAACACTGCACCATAGACTCAACACTGCCCATAGACTCAACACTGCCCATAGACTCAACACTGCACCATAGACTCAACACTGCACCTCCCATTAGCACGGTTGACTTTGAACGGCGCGACATCAGAGTACACGCAGGAAGTCCAACGTCGCCGTCGTGAACGCCGCGAGCAGATCAACGGCACGGAGGAGGAGCGCGACCCCACGAACCCGTTCCGCTTCGCCAACATCGGCGTCGAGAAGTTCCTGGAGCTCAACTCGGAGCAGAACCACAACGACTACTGCCTCGCCTACGTCTTCACCGACCGCGACTTCGACGACGGCGTCCTCGGCCTCGCGTGGGTCGGCGCGCCCGCCGGTGAGCCGCACGCCGCGGCCGCGGTGGCGTCCGACGCTACGGCAGCGCCGTGAGGTTTGAGACTCTCGGACGAAATCACCGATCGGAGATTTGCTTGCCCCCTCCCCACGCCCCCTACCCCCCCCCCCCCCCCCCCCCCGTACATGGAAGAGAGTAAGGTGCAGCATTGGCCAAAGGGGGGGGGGGGGGGCTGTTGTATTTGCGGCATGCGTATGGTCACCGCGGATCGCGAATCGAGGTTAATCGCCGTGTCGATGCGGGCGGCTCCGTCGATCCGGCAGCCAGCTCAAAGTTGATTGGGTGGGCCCTGTCAAAAATGTAGATTCGTCGTCATTCGATGCCATTGGCAATGGATTCGTTGGCAAGTGATTCTTGGATCGAGTAGTCGTATGATACGCCCCCTTCAATTGAGTGGCTTAACATCAACAAGATCGGTGATTCTATCACAGTCCACTTTTATTGTACCACAGCGCCAAGGTGCCTAGGAGATGTTGACTACCTTGCCTGGTATACAGGAGGTCGTGGGTTCCATCCCCACCCTGACGCCTGCTGCTGTATATTTGGAGTTTGCGTGTCTCTCTCTCATCATCATCACGGTGGCTAGGAGATGTTAACTACCTCGCCTGGTGTACAGGAGGTCGTGAGTTCCATCCTGACCCTGATGCCTGCTGCTGTATATTTGGAGTTTGCGTGTCTCTCCCCTCTCACCGTAGTCCCGTTGAAAAATTTCCGGGTCCCTCCGGTTTTTCCCCTCCGCGTTTAGAATCAACATCACGCGTTTAGAGTATTTGGCTGATATAAATTTTCCCGTGATGATGATAAGGCACTCAGTTGAGCTATCATTCTTGATAGCCAGGTTGCTTCTGAAAATAATCTATATATAGCTCAGTGGGCCTTACCTGGACAAATAATTTTTAAAATGTGTTTTTAGAAGTGTAGTTTCAGCCAACACGATAGGAGTGCAAAGTAGAGAAAAAGGTCACGAATATAAAGAATGCACCAATTACTGAATTATTACGTCTGATTTATCAAGCTTGGGCAAGGCAGCAGAAATCACAACGAAGCAGCCCCAGATCACACCAAGACAACGCGCAGCAGCAGTCGCTCACTAAAGTGGCACATTAACACGGAACTACCGTTTGTTGACCCGTTCCCGTGACGTGCCGTGTACATCATCCAGAAAAACTAAAATGCAATAACTTCATCGGTACCGAGGCTCTCGCAAGGCCACGCGGGAGGGGCGTGCGTGACCCGGTTTGGCGCTATGGTTCTCCGCGGTGATTGACGACGTCTTTTAAAAAGTGCGTCGCCGCCGCCGCTGCTGCGCCCCTGGAAACAAAATGAACGTCGAGCCGCTCGCGCGTCCCGAGACCCGGCGTCGAACGGGTAACACCCGCCGCCCTGCGGCCTGCGGACGTCATCGGAAACGCGAAAAGGGTTCGTGAGCGCGTGCTCGTCGTCACGCGCCCGGGGTACGAACCTGGCGGTTCGACTGCCCGCTCGCGGCCAACGCCCAACGACGAATGTCGGGGTCCGCAGGGAGCTCGGGCGGCATCTGCGAAAAGAACAAGCTGTACTCGGACGGGAAGAGGAAGTCGCTGAACACGGGCATCATCACGGTGAAGAACTACGGAGCGCACGTGCCTCCTAAGGTGTCGCATATCACCTTCGCCCACGAGATCGGCCACAACTTCGGCTCGCCGGTGAGAGACGACGCGCCACGGGGAGACGGGGAGACGGGGAGACGGGGAGACGGGGAGACGGGGAGACGGGGAGACGGGGAGACGTGACGCGGGGACACTTGGAGAGACGCGTGCGGGGAGACGCGCGGGGAGACGCGCGCGGGGAGACATGCGCGGGGAGACGCGCGCGGGGAGACACACCAGGAGACACACCAGGAGACACACCAGGAGACACACCAGGAGACACACCAGGAGACACACCAGGAGACACACCAGGAGACACACCAGGAGACACACCAGGAGACACACCAGGAGACACACCAGGAGACACACCAGGAGACACACCAGGAGACACACCAGGAGACACACCAGGAGACACACCAGGAGACACGCTGATGAATAAATGTCCGGATGATCCTCTAAATGAAAGGACGGTAAATGGACGAACAAATGTGACAGTGGGCTGGCGTGCGTGCGTCCGCAGCACGACTCGGGCCTGGATTGCACCCCGGGGACGTCGCTGAGCCCCGACGCCAAGGAGCGCGGGAACTTCATCATGTACGCACGCGCCACCTCGGGCGACCGGCCCAACAACAACCGCTTCTCGCCGTGCAGCATGCGCAACATCAGCCTCGTGCTCGCCTCCAAGCGCCACCACTGCTTCGTCGGCAAGTGGCCCGGCGCTCTCGTACGTGCGCGTGTGTGAGAGTGTGCGGGGAGCGGTGGCGCAGCGGTTAGCGCGCTGCGCTACGAACCCGGCGATCCGGGTTCGATTCCCGCTCACGGCCAACACCGGTGACGATTATCTGATCCGGTCCTGGGCGTCCGCTAGGTCGACCTCAAATGAGTACCTGGTGCGGTGTGTGAGCATCTCCATCGGGGAGACAAAGGCGGCCGGGCGTGGTTTTGGCCACCCACCCCCTCGTGTGCCGTGCCGGCCTTCATAGGCGCTGCTGCTCGCCAACGGAACTTGCCCCAACAGTCTGTTACAGGCTACACGGGGGATCTTTCCCGAGCCAGCTTAGCCGCAGCTTGGGGTGTCTCGGCACGGCTCGGCACGGCTCGGCACGTGTCGGTGGAGAGGAGGCATGAGAGTGAGGCTCGCCGGGCATCCACAGTGCTCACCCTCCTGTGTCCCCCTCCCCCCATGCCGACTCGGGGCTGCAGAGTCTGGGAACCCCATCTGTGGGAACGGCATCGTGGAGGAGGGAGAGGAGTGCGACTGCGGCTACCGGGACCAGTGCCGTGACCAGTGCTGCCACAATGCTGACGAGGAGCAGAGCAAGCGGTGCCGTCTGAGACCCGGCATGCAGTGCAGGTGGTTCACACGTTGGGGCCCCTCGCGCGCGCACGCACGTGCGTGTGTGTACGTACGTACGTGTGTGTGCGTGCGTGTGTGTACGTACGCGTGTGTGCGTGTGGGGAAGTAAGCGACTGCGTAACGTTTAAGCGCCACCGGGCGCGCGGTCAACATCGGTGACGAATGTCCGAACCGGTCTTCGGCCTCTCCCCTAAGCCGCCGCCTCTCCTAAGGAGGTCGACTCGGCACCTAATGGGCGCCGCGGTGGCTGGGAGATGTTAACTACCTCGCCTGGTACGCAGGAGGTCGTGGGTTCGATCCCGACCCTGACGCCTGTTGCTGCTGTATATTTGGAGTTTGTTTGTCTCTCTCTCTCTCTGTGGTTGCGTGGATTTTTCTCCGGGTCCTCCGGTTTTTCCCTCCACATTTAGAGTCGACGTCATCACGCGTTTAGAGTGTTTGGCTGCTGTCGTTTTCCACGTGATGATGATGATGATAAGCCAACTTCGTTGAGCTATCATTTGTAATGGCCAGGTCGTTTCCGAAAAAGAGCCTAGTAAAATAAAACAATAGTTTAAATGGTGTCAATGGTTTAAAATCATTTAAATGGTTTCATAGTAAAATCTTTTAAATGCGTTCCCAGTTTGACATGTAAACGGCAGCACTGGGGAGAATCAGAATATCTATACTGGAGGAATCTGATGAGCCATGAAGCTCTTTCTCACAGATGTCCAGTGAGAGGGGCACGTGGTCAGAACACGACGGGAGTGCACAGTCTAGGAAAAACTAAAACAAAACCCTAACAAAACAATATCATGTAAAACTAAACAAAATAATCTTACCAAGTCAATCCCACTGAGGTGTGAATGATAGCTCAACCAAGCCGGCGGGGAGCGGCCCCGGCCACACCGCCCCCTTCATCGGCGCTCGCTCGCTCGCTCGCTCCCCCAGCACTTGCCCAAACGGCCCGTGCAGGCCTTCGCGGTGGGGGTTGAACCTTTGCCTTCGTCGCCGTGTCGCCAGCCCCTCCCAGGGTCCGTGCTGCACGCGGCAGTGCCGCTACCGCGGTGCCGCCGAGACGTGCCGCAACGCGTCGGAGTGTGCGCTGGACGGGCGCTGCGACGGGCGCTCCGCCCCGTGCCCGCCGTCGCCCCCGCGCACCGACTTCACCGTGTGCAACGCGGGCACGCAGGTGTGCCTCAAGGGGGTACGTGCCATCGCCGCCGTTGGCGGCACCACCAGCACCACCAGCACCACCAGCACCACCAGCAGCACCAGCACCGCCAGCACCACCACCACCAGCACCACCACCAGCAGCACCACCAGCGCCACCAGCACCACCAGCACCGCCAGCACCACCACCACCAGCACCACCACCACCAGCGCCACCAGCACCACCAGCGCCACCAGCACCAGCACCACCACCACCAGCACCACCAGCAGCACCAGCACCGCCAGCACCACCACCACCAGCACCACCAGCACCACCAGCACCACCAACAGCAGCAGCATCGTGAACATGGTCATCACCACCAACGACATCACCACTATTGTGTTTTCGTCATCGTCGTCGTCGTCACCGCCGGCTCACGTGCCCCCCGCCGTGCCCCCCGCCGTGCCCCCCGCCGTGCCCCCCACGGTGCCCCCCGCCGTGCCCCCCGCCGTGCCCGCAGCTGTGCGAGGGCTCCATCTGCGAGCGCTACGGCCTGGAGGAGTGTGCCTGCGCCAACGCCGACGACCAGGAGCTCTGCCACGTGTGCTGCATGGAGCGGGGTGAGGCACCCTGCACCCTGCACCCTGCACCCTGCACCCTGCACCCTGCACCCTGCACCCCGCACCCTGCACCCTGCACCCTGCACCCTGCACCCTGCACCCCGCACCCTGCACCCTGCACCCTGCACCCTGCACCCTGCACCCTGCACCCTGCACCCTGCACCCTGCATCTCCATCGCCCTCTCCACTGGGGACACCCCCTCTAACACACCCCACACACACCCCCTCTAACACACCCCCTCTAACACACCCCCTCTAACATACCCCCCACACACCCCCCACACACCCCCACACACCCCCCACACTCTCCACACACACACCCTCTCTAACACACCCCACACACACCCCCTCTAACACACCCCACACACCACACACACACACCCCACACACCCCCACACACCCCCACACACCCCCACACACCCCCACACACCCCCACACACCCCCACACAACCCCCACACAACCCCCACACTCTCCACACACACCCACACACCCCCCCCCACACACCCCCACACACACCCCCCACACACCCCACACACACACCCCCACACACCCCCCCACACCCCCCACACCCCACACACCCCACACACCCCCCACACTCTCCACACACACCCACACACCCCCCCCACACACCCCCCACACACCCCCCACACACCCCCCACACACCCCCACACCCCCCACACACCCCCACACAACCCCCACACTCTCCACACCCACCCACACACCTCCCCACACACCCTCCACACACCCCCACACTCTCCACACACCCCCCACACCCCCACACACCCCCACACAACCCCCCACACTTTCCACACACCGCCCCGAGTTCTGGAGTTGTCGCCGTGCCGAATCAACGTGGAACCTCCTCACAGCCTCGCCCCTCCGCGACCCCCTCCGCGACCCCTCCCAGGCAATGGCGACTCGTGCTCCAGCACAGGCTCGGACAGCTGGCACCGCTTCTTCTCGGGCCACGTGGTGACGCTGCAGCCGGGCGCCGCCTGCAACGACTTCCGCGGCTACTGTGACGTGTTCTCGCGCTGCCGCCTCGTCGACGCCGATGGCCCCCTGGCGCGCCTCCGCAAGGCCATCTTCGACCCGCAGCTCTACGAGACCATCGCCGAGTGGATCGTCGTGAGTGCCGCCGCCGGCGCCGGCGCCGTGCCGCGTGACTCCGGCGCACGATGGCCTGCTCGTATCGATCGGCGTTGGGGGGGGGGGGGTCTCTCTGCCGTCCGCCGCGGCGCTTATTTGCCGTTGACAGAATGGGTGTTTATACTGCAAGGGGGAATCCGATGAGCTGTGTGAAGCTCTGTCCAGATGTCCAGTAGGGGCACGGGGTCAGAAGACGCTCGCGAACTTGGCCAGCAGGAACACACGTTCGCCGACCGCGTGACCCCCCCCCCCCCCCACCGTTACCCCCCCCCCACCGTGACCCCCCACCGTGATCTCCCCCCCCCCAGGCCTACTGGTGGGCCGTGCTACTGATGGCGCTGGCGCTGGTGCTACTCATGGCGGCGTTCATCCGCGTGTGCAGCGTCCACACCCCCACCAGCAACCCCACGCTGCCCCGGCACAAACCACTGCCAGGTGCCAGCACCGCACGCACCGTACACACCACACGTACCACACACACGCACCACACACACCACACGTACCGCACGCACCACACACACCACACGTACCACACACACGCACCACACACACCACACGTACCGCACGCACCACACACACCACACGTACCACACACACGCACCACACACACCACACGTACCACACACACGCACCGCACACACCACACGTACCACACGCACGCACCACACACACCACGCACACCGTACACACCACACGTACCACACGCACACACCACACACACCACGCACACCGTACACACCACACGTACCACACGCACACACCACACACACCACGCACACCGTACACACCACACGCACCACACGCACACACACACTGCACGCACAACACATACCGCACGCACGCACCACATATACTACAGACACCACACGTACCGCACACACCGCATGTACCACCCTGCAACAACAACCGCCACTAAGTGGCGGTGACGTCACCACGGCGCCTGTGCCAGGCCAGGTGCACTTTAAGACCAAGTGAAGTGTCGAACGCCCGCTGGCAGGAGGTCACGGGACAGACCCAGGCGCGGTGGGTTGACCGAGACGACTAACCAATGCACCACCTGTGCTACACTACCTCCACGTTGCTTGTCCCATCCTCCTCCGCCATGCAAAAGGCAAAGATTCCCCGTGTAGCCTCAACAGACTGTCGAGTCAAGTGCTGTCAGCGAGCACCGAATGAAGGCCGGCACGGCGCACGAGGTGGCCGGGGCCGCGCCCGGCGACGTTCCCTGCACACCGCACCAGGCCCCCACTTGAGGCCGAGAGGGGAGGCCCAGGGACAGAAAATTGTCGGCGCCGCCGGCCCGCCGAGTGGGCGGTGCGGCGAACTACCCGCTGCACCGTCGCCGCCGCCGCTTCCCCGTCCTCCCCTTTGCCCCCCCTGCACATCGTGCGTCACGCCCACCGTAACCTCCCGCCCCTCCTCTAACCCGCGGGGCGATGCAGCGGGGCAGGATGGGACGGGACACGACGGGGCGACGGGACGGGTCGCTCACCCGGCGATGTGCGCCCCCCCCCCCCCGCTGTGCCCGCAGGGACCCTCAAGAGGAACCGCTCCGCCGCCAAGACGGCCAAGCCGACGGCCCGGCCAGCGGACGCCATCGAGATGGGACGACGGACGTAGCACTTCTTCTCTCTCCCTCCTTCTCCCCCGCAGTGTCTTCCTCCTCTCTGCCGTTCTCACGACGTCTCCCTAACCTCTTGCCGCCTCCTCTACCCCTCCTCCCTCTACATTCTCTATCTTCTCCTCGTCGAGTCCGCCCCTCATCTCCCCTTTTCCTCTCCCCACAAAGCCTTCCTCTCTCTCCCTCCCGGTCTCCCCCCCCCCTCCCCCCCTCCCCCCACCCCTCTTCACCAGCTGTCTAAGCAGCGTCGCCTCTCAGGACCTCACATCGGGTGCAAGCAGCAACGTGCGCTCGCAAACGGAGGCACGGGCCCGGCCGCCCGGTCCTCGGGGAGTCTCAGGAGCTCAGGGTGTCACAGTTGGATTCCGTCACGGGGTTTTATCGCGAATACCCCTCCCCCCCCCACCCCCTCGTTACCTTGCCCGCGCGCCTGTGACCGAGCACCTTTTGAGGCAGGGTTGGTGGACCGTGAAGGGATTGCGGTGTGCGAGAGACACCACCCCCCCTCCCCCTTCCCTCTCCCAAGCCTACACAGGCGATGGGGGTGGTGGAAGTACAGGATGTAGGTTGTTGCCTCTGGAGGCTCCGGGTTTACCTCCCACGCGAATAATCTTGAAACGAACGCACAAACTCGACGCATTCGTCAGTAACACTCGCCCGTGCGTGTGTGGCCCTGACAAGTAAAAGATAGAATTTTTTTTAGAGCCAGCGTTTCGGGCATGGGCGCTTCTTCAGAGCCAGGGGGATTATCCGCCGGTGTTATTGACGTGGATGCGTTGAGTTGTTGTTGATGTTGTTGGTGGTGTTTATGGCAGCCACTGCCAACAACAGTTCACGTCATCCCTGTTATTGTCCACTCCGGAGGCTCAGTCTCGTACGCCTCTTACGGGCCCACGATGCACAATGGGAAAGAGCACAGATTTTGTTTTTATTTAAAGCAAAAAACTTTACATTTCATTCCCTATACTGTTTATACTTTAACATACACACAAAGACACACACATGCTATATCACCTACCCCAAACATTCCTCATGGCACTGGTGAGATTTTTAAGGGAAAATCCATTATGGAGAAGGAGAGGGGGGGGTAGAGGAGATTGTAGGGAAGTTCCCACGTGTTATTGACCTTGAAATCCAACTTCTCCCTCCAAGCAAACACGGAGGTGGTACATTCCACACTCTTATGACCAATTATTTCATGCCCTAATATGGGTGACCGGTCACGTGTTGAAATTACCACGTATTATGGCCGAGTCTTTTTTTGTCTTAGGAAGAGGCAACTTTTCTCATGAATTGGATGAATACCATCTGTGGTTGGCGTGGGGTTTGCAGGTGGCCAATTACAAATTGTCAGTGCGGCAATGGATTATTGAATCCATCTGTGTGGAGCTTCCACTGTCGCCTTCCTAACCACCGCCGCCAGCACCTCGTATGCATGGGTTTTCTGCGGGTGCTTTGGTTGGCTCGCACACGGAGCCAGTCTCTAAATAACGTGCGACTCTGTGAGGTTTTTTTTTGTTTGTTAGACAAATGAAGGATTCGTTATTAATATTATTGCGCGTGTGTGCGTGCGTGCTGGCGTCAGTCTAAATCGCAACACTGAGACTGATCTCTTTTTTATCGAGGGTTGTGTTTTTAAATCAATAATTTCTTTGGAGGATAGTTATTAGTTATTTACAAAAGTCGAGCCATGCTTAAGCGAGCGTATTTACAGAATGTGACATGTTTACACGAGCCTGACGGGTTTGGTTTTGTTTTCGCTTTTTAAACGAGCCTCACACGCGCTACAGCACAGCACGGTATTGTTGGAAGCGATTTCTTCGGTTTTTTTTTTCCCCCCGCGGCTATCTCACATAGGGGGGCGGAAAAAGGTCCCTTCCCGGGAAGCAACGTGGCCCCACGTTGGGCCAGCGTCATCGGCGTTTGGCCGTGGAACCGTCGGAGCGAACGTTGCCCGGCCGACCTGCCTGACGTTCCTACGCTTTTACCGGGTTGGTACGGTGGAGCAAAATTTGACGTCGGCGCGTGGCAGGAACGGCCACGGACGACATTACCGTAGCAATAATGGGGGTGAAGCTGTGTCCCGACGCAGGACGCCCGCCCGCCCGCCAGCCAGCCAGCCAGCCGGCAGCCTAATGTATCACGCAAAAATGTCATCGGTGCACGTAGCATCACAGCCCTTAAACTCCCACGTCTTGTGTGACTTGGTTTAGCCCCGGGTGAGAACTCGGGAGAGAGACCGGATTAGTCGAATTTTGCAGAGTGTGCCAGTGGTAATCCCAATTTTCAGGGTAATTGGCAAACGTTGCACACAATGCCCTACTCGCAAAATGGCCTGCTCTTTGCGAATAACGTCGGGGGTTCTGGGATGTGAGGATATTGATCGTCCGCTGCGAAACACACAGCGCAGAGTAGTATTACTACGGTTGTTATTACTATCACCGGTATTAAAGTATTAAACGGGGCGGCCGCTGGATTTTCGAACCGTGAGCCTCTGCGAATGGCGGGGAACCCAGCGCCACACTGCTGGACCGCGCCACCGCCACCAACACCGCCGCCCACGTCGGAGGGCTTTAGGATCAATCGTAAAAAAACACAATATTTCAACATTTAGGCCTAATTTGCGTTGCACGGTCGTTCCCGCCGGAGTCGTAGGGCCAAAAATGTCGTACCGGTGTCAACCGTGGCTCGCCCAATCGCCAACCATGATTTTTTTTTCCATAACAGAGGTTTTTGGGTTACATCACGTAAATATAAATGTCGTTAAACCTGCTACCACCCGACACAGCCAATTAGTTACGTTTGTCAAGTAGCGGGTTTCACGACATTTATATATACGTGATCTAACCCAAAAACCTCTCGTGGATAATATTGGTTGCAAAAGCCCTACTACTATTACGTGTTAAACTGAATCTTTTTTTTTCAAACGATTTTCTCTACAGATCGCGCATGTGTCTCTACAGATCGCCCATGTGTCTCGTAGCAAAGGCCACGTGGTAGGTCTCTCTTTGATGAAAATGTTGTTTGGTTAATTAAAGGGTATCGTAGTGAGTTTGATGAGGATTTTTTAAAATATATATTTGTTTCATTGAAGAAGAAAAAAAACCCCAATGTTAGAATGAAGCATCTTACGGAGTGTGAAAATAAAGATGACGTCCGTAAATTTAAAAAAAAACAGATGGCACGCGCACTGCGAAGCTTGCCCGCTAAACATTCAAACAATTTCGGGTCTGAACATCAACCGACGCTGGCCTAACGTTTGCACGTTTACTGGGTTGTCCGCCGACGCTGATACGCACCGGTGAGCGTTTGCCACCACAAGTGGTGTCCACCGATCCCAACCCCCCTTGTCTCACGTGGGGAGCGGCAGCACAGCAACTGGCGCTCCGCGCTGCGAACCCGGCCACCCGGTTCCCGCTCGCGGCCACCAGCACCAGTGTCTGAACCAGTCCTTGGCCACCCCTAGGTCGACTCGGCCTCCAATGAGTGCCTGGAGCGGGGTGTGGTAAACATCGCCACTGGGGAGACGAAGACGGCCGGGCGTGGTGCTGAGCACCCACCCGCTTCGTGAACCCGTTCCGGCCTTCGCAGGTGCTGCTCGCTAACGGCACTTGCCCCTAGAGTCTGTTCACGCCACGCGGGGCGATCTCCGTCTTCGCACCGCACCCCACGCGTTGGTTGACTTGCAGGCTCGCGTCGTCTCACCACCGAGGCCCCGCTTGGCCTGTGTGCCATCGCTGTTGTCCATAAAGACGGCGAAGACGAAAGAGCAAACTCGACCGCTCCGTTTGCTGCACCATTTCGGCTCGCGGATGCCACGAACGGGCTTGCGTCGGTGACGTTCGTGGCAATTTCTCTTGTTGTTGTTGTCGTTAGGTTGTAATTTGTTTTCCCGCCGTGAATTTAATAAAGAGCTCTTCGGTGTTTGATTTCAAGACTCCCTTGGGGTTGACCGGCCGCTCGCCAGGCACGGCAGCTCCAGTGCCTAACCGCGACCTTTAGCGGTCCGGGAGCGCGGTTGTGGCGTGTGGTCGGGCCAACGTTGACTCAACGTTGGCCCCACGTTCCATGTTTACTGGGAGGGCACGGGGCCACATCGACGTGGCTTTAATTCATCCTCGCGGCACTGCCGTTGGTGTGCGGTGTCCAGAAATCACGCACGGACAATGTCCTATTGTCGTAATAATGCTGCTTGAGAAACACCACTTGCCTTTATCATCATCATCATCAATCATCAATCCAACCACGTTCAATCCACTGCCGGATGAAAGCCTCCACCGTGCAAACCACGGCCACGATCTTCTTGTTGCGATGCAACGATCCCCATCCGGCACGTGCTCCGCCTCCTCGGGGGACGTTCCCCCTGGACGCGTTCCCTTCCCAGGCTGCCACCCCGACTTGCGCGCTTCACCATCGCAGGCCACGATCGTCGTGTGCTGTGAACAACGATGGCAACAAGACGCGGTGCGTGCGTTCGTTCTGCGAGGGTTCCCGGCACGATGCGTCGTGGTACGACTGGAAATCGCATCGGAGAGAGCTGCGGGGTGCAGCGGGAGTTCCGAACCTTCGTGTTCCCGGTCGTTCGACTGAATCTCCAATCTCTAGAAATCCGGTCTTGGCCACTTTTGAATATCACATTGTACGTGAACACGTATGTTATGAATTTATTTCGCACCACTGTACGTAGCCAACCGTGCTCAGTCGGAGGTGCGGCGGGAAGGACAAACTAAAACGCGCAAAAAAACAGTTCTGAAATAAATTAGTCTAGATCAGGGGTCGGCAGAGAAAATAACAAGAAGAGACAGTTATATTTTCTAATTCGGTAAAGAAACACTCGAGATTTCAAGAGGGGCAATGGACGTGAATACGAGACGGTGATGGTGGTTCCTTAATCACGGCCACGAAGAGCCGCATGATGCTCCAGAGCCGCAGGTTTGCCGACCCCTGATCGAGGTGATGTAACAGTGCATCAAAGCTCCCCGTGGCTTCCTAACATCGGAAGGCGAGAGCGTTCCAGACGGCCGCAGAAGTGCATTCGAAAGCGCCGACGCGATGATGCGGTGACCGCCGTCTTTGTTCATTGGCCAGCAGCCACAAGCCGCCGCTGCTGCTGCGAGGATGAGCGGAGTTGGCGTGATGATGGTTTATATTCCTTGACGAGATCGGCGAGGCATTGTGGTTCACTCGTGTCAAGCACTGTGTGTGTAATGAGTGCGAACTCGTACGAACAATGCCACGGCTTAAGGAAGCATTCTTAAGCCGTGACGTATCCTGCCCACGTCCCATTTAATTGTCTGAACAGTTTGTATGACGCCGGTTGACCATATAAGGCATTCTCGCAAACCTGTCAACCCACGTGCTTCACCCCCTATTCGTGTACAGGGGACATTGAGTTTTCAGGTCCATGCGGCGCACGGCCGTTTCAATAGGGGCAACATTTTTTGTCCGTGTGTATTTCTCCCTTGTGATGGGACTTTGTAGGATGAACGTTGAGATTTATAAGGTCTTAATTGGTCTGTAATAAGGTAGGGCACTGATTAGGAGTTGACAGGTATGGTGGTAAATTTTAATTTAAAGCTTTCGTGACTGCAGGGATTCATATTCTTGGTGCTGATAAAAATTGTTTTATATTTTTATTATTTTATTGTTTCCCTTCTACGTGACTTTACCGAAAGAACCAAGAATAGGTATGGTGGTGTTACACTCTTACAGAGACACTGGTTGTGAGACACTGGGTAGTATGACACTGGGTAGTGAGACACTGCTAGTGAGACACTGGGTAGTGAGACACTGGGTAGTGAGACACTGCTAGTGAGACACTGGGTAGTGAGACACTGCTAGTGAGACACTGGGTAGGGAGACACTGGGTAGTGAGACACTGAGTAGTGAGACACTGGTAGTGAGCCACTGGGTAGTGAGACACTGCTAGTGAGACACTGGGTAGTGAGACACTGGGTAGTGAGACTGGTAGTGAGACACTTGGTAGTGAGACACTCGCTGTGAGACACTGGCTAGTGAGACACTGGGTAGTGAGACTGGTAGTGAGACACTGGGTAGTGAGACACTGGGTAGTGAGACACTGCTAGTGAGACACTGGGTAGTGAGACACTGGGTAGTGAGACTGGTAGTGAGACACTCGCTGTGAGACACTGGGTAGTGAGACACTGGGTAGTGAGACACTGGTAGTGAGTGGTAGTGAGACACTGGGTAATGAGACACTCGCTGTGAGACACTGGCTAGTGAGACACTGGGTAGTGAGACTGGTAGTGAGACACTGGGTAGTGAGACACTGGGTAGTGAGACACTGCTAGTGAGACACTGGGTAGTGAGACACTGGGTAGTGAGACTGGTAGTGAGACACTCGCTGTGAGACACTGGGTAGTGACACACTGGGTAGTGAGACACTGCTAGTGAGACACTGGGTAGTGAGACTGGCTGTGAGACACTGGGTAGTGAGACACTGGGTAGTGAGACACTGGGTAGTGAGACACTGGGTAGTGAGACACTGGGTAGTGAGACACTGGGTAGTGAGACACTGGTAGTGAGACACTGGGTAGTGAGACACTGGGTAGTGAGACACTGGGTAGTGAGACACTGGTAGTGAGACACTGGGTAGTGAGACACTGCTAGTGAGACACTGGGTAGTGAGACTCTGGGTAGTGAGACACTGGGTAGTGAGACACTGGGTAGTGAGACACTGGGTAGTGAGACACTGCTAGTGAGACACTGGGTAGTGAGACTGGCTGTGAGACACTGGGTAGTGAGACACTGGGTAGTGAGACACTGGGTAGTGAGACACTGGGTAGTGAGACACTGGGTAGTGAGACTGGTAGTGAGATACTGGGTAGTGAGACACTGGTAGTGAGACACTGGGTAGTGAGACACTGGGTAGTGAGACACTGGGTAGTGAGACACTGGTAGTGAGACACTGGGTAGTGAGACACTGCTAGTGAGACACTGGGTAGTGAGACTGGCTGTGAGACACTGGGTAGTGAGACACTGGTAGTGAGACACTGGGTAGTGAGACACTGGGTAGTGAGACACTGGGTAGTGAGACACAGGTGGCGAGTCACTGGTACAGAAACACTGTACAGGGGAAATTGAGGGTTCAGGTCCATACGGCGTACAGCCGTTTCAATAGGGGCAAAAAATGTGTCTATTTGTATGTGTTTCTCCCTTGTGATTGGACTTTGTAGGATGAACGTTGAGATTTATCAGGGGCACGGGGTGACCAATAAGGTCTACATTAATCTGTAATAAGTTAGGGCACTGATAAGGGGTTGTCAGGTACGTTTTCATTCAGCACTATTACGGACAGGTGTAACTCGAGCGGTTAGTGCCTCAACGCCGACAAAACCCACTCTAAGCCAAGTTTCGAGATGCGGTGTCTCATCAGCAGTCAGGCCGGCCAGAAGCAACCCTGCCGAACCGCCAGCAATGGTTTTGCCTTGAACTAAGCGGGACCCCCGTCTCTTACAGAGAGGGGTTTTGGGGCCGTCCATAAATGACGTCACGCGATTTTGGACGATTTTTTGACCCCCCCCCCTCTTTACACGGCGTCACAGAAAGTCAGATCCCCCCTCAAATGTGACGTCACAAAGCTCTGCCCCCCCCCCCCCAAAAAAAAACATGCTTCAAATCGCTTTAAACTATTGTCATTGTAGTGCGTATTTAATGTGGCGCTGCACTCTGATGTTGTAGGAGAAAACATTTATTAAAAAGTCTATTTAATTAAGTAGAACTTGTTGTCTATATTTATTTAAAGTTGCGGATTTTGATGTGACGTCACATTTCCAAACCCCCCCGCTCTCCCCCTCGTCACACTACGTCACAAATGTCTGACCCCCCCCCCAGGTGCGTGACGTCATTTATGGACGGCCCCTTTGCCTGTAGCATCTGGCGGGTTCGCTCGCCAGCATTGATTGTGGCGGGCCTGACTCTGCTGATGAGAAACCGCATGCCGAAGACGGGCCAGTTGTTTGCTTGTGCTGAACGGATGCTGCTAAAGTATGTGAATAAATATGAAACGCGAACCATGAATCGATCGACATCAATCGATTTCCACAAATATATTCCGTGTAACGATGTTTGCAGCAATTACAAATGCCACTCTACATTAACATACGTACTCGCAGCTAGAGGTAAAACCTCTGCTATGGTACCTCTAGACACGGACATTGGACCACCAAGATTGAGAGGTAAAACCTTTAACGTGGCAATCCTTGCCCCCTAGAGGTACAACTTCAGTTTCAGTTTCTTTAGTTTCTTTATTTTGGTATAGCCCTGTGAGCCATTCGGCTCTTGAATCGGGTGCAACCACACCAAACAAAAAAAACTAAAACATGAACAAGAAAAACATCTTAAAGTGACTATGTGACTGTGCAAACAGAAAATCCAGGGAAAAAAACAACAAAATATTCCTGAAAAAAGCACCGTACACCAACGCTGTGTGCAAAAAATCCCAGTGGGATGCAAGTCAAACAACAACCACAAGACAACTTACATTAAGGCCATCAGTCTGACTCCGTACTACAACAAAACAAACATGTCCAAACCAAAAAACTTTTCGAAATCACCAAAAAATAAAGCCATAATTGCAACGTAACAGTGATCATTGGGACTGTAACCGGATTTTTACAATAAACTACATAAATAACATGTAACACCAAATCCTAGAGCCATAGCTAGCTGCATGAGTTACTCCACAACAACAGAAGCATCGGTCGGAGTATCAAATTTTTAAATGTACCTTTAAGATCAGCACGCTAAATCAAAATACAGATAATACTTTGCTGCGTCATCCGGAGCGAAAACATTTTATTTTATTTTACGCCAATGAATAGCAGTGGCAGCTAGGGGTGTACAACTCCTCTAGAGCAGTTTTGAGAGAATATCTCATTGGTAGCGATTCAAGTTGCAGTTTATTGGCAATAGCATTCCAGACCCTGGGGCATCAATAGCAAAGGCCCTTCCTCCAGTTTTTGTACAGCAATAGGGAATGTGAAGCTGGTAAATGAGGGAAGACCTGAGGTCAAATTTGTTCTTTGAAACAGAGAGGAGATCCAGCAGGTAGTCTGCGGATTTTTTTGTAAGTACATCGTGAATAAATAAGATCTGGTGCACAAGCCGTCGAACATTAAGAGATGTTAAGTTTGACCCAATGTAGAGATCACAGTGGTGAGTCCTATATGGGCAGTTCAATGCAAATCTTAAGGCCGAGTGATAGATGGAATCAAGCTTCTTCAGTACAGTACTTGGGGCTGATTTATACACGATGTCACAGTAGTCAAGTAGAGGCAGTATGGTAGCTTTTATCAATTCCAAACGGAGAATTGGGGGGAAGCAGTGCTTGTGTTGATACAGAAAACCAATTTTTATTTTTGTCTTTTTACCAATATAATCAATGTGATCTTTAAAATTCAGTTTTGAATCCAGGATGACCCCAAGATACTTATAGCTCTTGACTTGCTCTATTTGATAATTGTTTAAGGAATGTAATTGGGGAAAAAATAACTTCCTGCTTTAGTCCTGGTGAGAAGCATAGCACCTTGCTTTTGGAGGTATTCAGGACTAGTTTAAGAGCAACTAGCTGATGTTGTAGTTTGTTGAAATCACCCTGTAGCTTAGCAATCACGTCATCCGGAGAGCGGCCAGCAGTAATGAGTATCGTGTCATCTGCAAAAAGATTTACCCTGGAATGATCCAGGTCAGTGCCCAAGTCATTGACATAAAGAGAGAACAAAAGGGGGCCGAGGATGGAACCCTGTTGAACCCCTTTTGTCAGCTTAACACTGTTTGACCTCCAACCATCTGTGAATACAGTTTGGGTGCGAGAAAGAGGTAATTTTGTAACCACTTTACTGCGTTTTCGGAAAAACCGAGGCAACTTAGTTTACTAAGCAGGGTGTTGTGGTCTACTGTATCAAAAGCTTTGGACAGGTCTAGAAAAAGACAGGCACAGTACTGCTTATTATCAAGGCTACTGTAAATGTGATTCAGAGAGTCTAATGCAGCAGATGTGGTGCTGTATTTTTTCGGACCTCAGATTGTTTTAGATGTAGTAGATTGTTGGTGGACAGGAAACTGCTAATTTGGTAGGTCAATAATTTTTCAAAAATTTTCATCAACGGGGACAGGTCTAGAAAAAGACAGGCACAGTACTGCTTATTATCAAGGCTACTGTAAATGTGATTCAGAGAGTCTAATGCAGCAGATGTGGTGCTGTATTTTTTCGGACCTCAGATTGTTTTAGATGTAGTAGATTGTTGGTGGACAGGAAACTGCTAATTTGGTAGGTCAATAATTTTTCAAAAATTTTCATCAACGGGGACAAAATTGAGATAGGTCGGTAGTTATTTGGATCATCTTTAGGGCCCCCTTTGTGAAATGGACGGACATAGGAATGTTTCCATTCTAGAGGAACTGATGCTTCTTTGATGGACAGGTTGAAAATATGGGCTGATGATGACCGTTTGAGTTATGGTCGAAACGTCGTGAGAATTTTTTTATTGTTTTATATATATTTTGTTATTTTGTTGTTTCTCTTCAACGTGACTTTACCGAAAAAACTAAAAATATAAAAACGAATCCTATAGGTAAAACCTCTAACATGGCAAACCACACCCTCTAGAGGTAAACCCTCTGCTATGGCAGCCCCATCACAACCATAGCTCCTCCCCACCCTCCCCCCACCCTTACAAATCTCTCTTCCAATGGCAATTGCGCAATCACTCCCCCCCTCCCCACCACCACCACGACCATGGGAAGCGATGGCTCGGCCAATGAGAGCGCGGCTTGGGCCTTCCCGCTACGGGCCCTCAGACGGCCACAGGTAAAAAGAAAGAGGCCCTCCACCGGGCTCGAGGCGGCGGGCGGTCGAGCGGTCGAGCGAGCGAGGGCCCCGGTTCCTCTCGGTGTCCGCATGCGGCCGTGAAGCGTGCGAGCGGTCGACGCACGCGAGGTCGCCGAGTGCGACGAGAGAGGTTGGCGGTGTTGCGTTGACAGCTCGAGTCGCCTGCAAAACTGTTAACCCCCATCACCACCCCCGCCGCCGCACGCCAGCCCCCCACTAAATATAAAAAAAACTCTAAATCGCGCTTTTACGATCGCTTTTGTTTGGCGCAAGCCTGAGGCTTGTGGTCGGTCTCTCTCTTTTATTTTAGAGGGCCCCCCCCCCTCTCGAGGCCCTTGCCCGTGGTTGTTGGTGGTGGTGGTGGCGGAGCGATGTGGGCTTAGCGGGCGGTACGCTTTGTAGCGAGTGCCTCGGTTTGTTCAATATATGATGGAGGCGCGTGTTCGGATCGCGTCTGTGTGTGTCGTGTGTGTGTGTCGTGTGTGTGGGGAGCGGTGGTGTAGTGGTTAGCGCTACGCTGCGAACCCGGCGACCCGGGTTCGATTCCCGCTCACGGCCACCAACACCGGTGACGATCGTCTGAACCGGTCCTGGGCCTCGCCGAGGTCGACTCGGCCTCAAAATGAGTCACCTGGTGCGGTGTGTAGTAAACATCGCCACTGGGGGAGACAAAGACGGCCGTGCGTGTTGCTGGCCCACCCAACCCCCTCGCGTGCCACGGTGCCGGCCTTCGTAGGTGCCGCTCGCTAACAGCACTTGCCCCTACAGCCTGTTACAGGCTACACGGGGGATCTTTGTGGGAGCGGTGGTGCAACGGTTAGCGCGACGATCCCGGCGGGCAGAGTTCTATTCCGGCTCACGGCCGACGCCGGTGACGATTCATCTGAACCGGTCCTGGGACCTCCCCTACACCGACTAGGACCTCGATTCATCGAGTGCCTCGTGGCGATTCGTAAAAAAAAAAAATCGCCACTGAGAGAGACAAAGGCGTCCGGGCGGGGTCGTTGACCACCCGCGCTGCCCCTAGGTGCTGCTTCGCAAACAACATTCGCCCCCAACAGTCTGCTAAAGGCTACACGGCGGGGGGATCTTTGTCTTTTAAAACGTTCCTGGAGAGGTACGGCGTTTGTGAGAGAGCCTCACGTCCCTTGTCTCTCTCTCTCGCGCGCGGTGTCAACGGAGACTCGCCCGCCGAGTACGGCGGACTCCAGATTCAATTTCGATATCGGTATGAATCATGATCTGTATTTTAGAATGGAGGTGAAATCCGATGAGCTATAAAGCGCCCCCACACACACACACAGATGTCCAGTATTGGGAAGGGGGTGGGGGGGGACATGGTTACAATAGAAAAAATAAGAGATGATTGGTAAGAAAGTCACTGATCGAGCCGTGATGCTGCTTGAATTGATTATTTGCTGTTTTTGATTGGTGACCGCTGTTCAACCATTCGATGTTTGTATAAGATAACTCATTGAGTCCATAGGGGGTTTCTTCGTTGGGTTAGATCGTGTAAATATCAATGTGTCGTTAAAGTCGCCACCACCCTTCGCAGTCAATTCGTAAGGGGGTTTTCACGTGAACTAAACGTGCCAATTCGTTACGAGTTCAGCACTACATTTACAATTCGAACTAGTCACTTAATTGGCACGTTTTGTTGACGTGACAAACCTTGCTAATTGGCTGTGTCGGGTGGTGGCGGGTTTAACGACACAATTATATTGATCCGATCTAACCCCAACAAAAAACCTTTGATGGATAATAATGGTCGCGGAAGCCTGCTGTGTGTAAAACTCACTTATTGGGGTGTCTAAAATCGTTTTTTTAATGATTGTTGTGAGATATTAACCCCACTTCGACGTTAGCCCAGTGAGTTATTATTAGATATTGTTTTAAGAATCGAGTTAACCGTGCATTTCCCTGCGTTGCCTCTTGTAATCGGCGCCGTTTTATTTAACCACTGAAAGCTTGTTGCGTTGATTAGTTGGTCTCTTCTCAATAGTCTAACGTGTAATTTACACGAACTCACAGCAATAATAACATGCAAGTGTATATAAATAAGCTTTTTGACACGCTACGGTAGCGTTTGATTGAACCATTTCAGTTTTAGTTCAGCAATTTGTTAACATTTTAAATGTGCAGGTAACTACTAATTTTTAGCGCTTCATGTGTCACCTCCAGTCTGTCTGGTGTACTGTGAGCCCAATCATATGTTATCATTGAAGAAATTTAACCCCATTGAGATTCTATGTTGGTGTTCATTATTCAACCATTGTGGCTTATGACCGGTAATTAGTTGATGTTTTTTAAATGTACTAAGTGTCTTGTTTCATAACTATCACCTGAAGTCTGATTTACTACTCTGAACTCAAGGAGTCATTTTAGATATTGAGATTCATTGTATTAATTGGGGGGCCCCATTATTTAACCAACTGATGTTTTACTATCGTAGATTATTGGTGTTTTGCAATACAGTATATAATTGTGTTCTACTTGATGTACGAACCCTTTATTTAGTATAATTACTTTAGTAAACTAGTTGAACTTTCTGAAATGTCTTTATTCTCTTTTGGAAGACCATTGCGATTGGTTGTGACCGTACAGTGTTTAGATTGGTGGGTACTCCTTTTAACAGTCGAGACTTGTGGGTTATTGGTATCATAACGTGGCTTTATAATTAAGTTGAATGATTTATTAATCCCACAATTTTATTGGCGTTGGCCAAACATTGCAATGCAGGACCCTCTTCAGGACCCAATGCAGCTTCTTCATGGCTGGGTAAATAAGAAAATATATTACTGTTATTAAACCATCGGAACAGGTTGAAGTTTGTTTTCTTTCCGTGCCAGTTGCTCGTGCGATTTTATTGACGTGTGCCAATCTGTCCGTGTCTTTTTTAAACCGTAGATTTCAAGCCGTGGTCTTTTCCGCTGCTGTAGGCCTCTTATCATGACATTGTCACCCACCCCCCTAGCGGTCCTGCATTCATGCAATCCATCGTAATCCTGCCGCAAGAACCGATATCTCATCACGTCATCCCTGCCGTGGTCGGCCCCCTCAACCCCATGTTCTCCTTTGGCTGCCATTCACCCGTCGGTCTCGTACAATCGGCTATAATCCATCATCATCATCGTCTTCATCATCGTTAGATATTTATACTGTGTCTCCCGTGCGGAGGCGGTCTCGAGAAGTGTGCACATGTGCGTGATGACGCCACCCACAGCGGTTGAGCCCGGTTCGTACGTCGTGTTGACGTCACACCTGCCCCCCACCCCCCAGCCGTGTATCCCGCGCAAATGGGAGGGAGGTGTAGGGAGGTTACGTCCAAGGGACGGGCGGGCTGCTACTTTGCATATCAATTTTGTAATATCGCCTCGATTTTTCTTCTATTTTAGACGTGAAGACCAAACTGTTTGATTGATTACAGATCCCATTGGCCTGCCAACATGTGCGTGTACAGTGTCCAATACCGTGTGGCACGTTACAAGTTGAAATAAATATTACTACTACTATCCATAATGACGTGGCGATCAAAAAAATAAACCATTGATGCTGACCGAATGTAGAAAATGCTGAAAATTGCATATCGGACGCATAGGAGATAATCTTTTTGCTGGAATTTACACCGAGGGACAGAGAGGAGCATGCGCGGACCAGGAAGCGAACACCCACGGGAGAGGCAACGTTGCTTGTTGAAAACAAGCGTGGCGTAAGCAGGACGTATGTGACAGACGGGGATGATGGCCGACGACCGAAAGCGGTGACGGAACGGCAGCCGCGAGGGGGTAACGCGGCAGAGAGGGCGGATCGCGGGAGATGGGAGAGCGGGGAGGCTTCGGCTCGTGCGCGGGAGCGAGACGGGGAGTGTGACACCGTCGGGGGGTTCGAGGATGATGTCGGTCAGGTTTAGTGGTGGCTCTTGAGGTGGCTGAGGAGTCCAATTCTGGATCTGAAGATGTTTGGGGCATTGGGGGTGGGCGTTACGCGGTCCCAGATGGAAGTGGAATCCGCAGTGTCGGCTCGGCTCTTCCTTTGGTTTTATTTGGCAGCGATCCGCTTCGTCTTTGAGATGTCGGGTCTCGAAGTGCGGCCGCGGCCTGGTGGGTGAAGCGGTGCCACGCCTAGGCGGTCGGCAGCCTGCTGCTCCTCCACCCAGTCTTGAAGGTTGATTTTCCCGCGAGGGTATCCTTGAACCGCTTCCTCTGTCCCTCCCCTCGTCCGCTGACCGTTGGAGAGCTACTGTTGCCTGTCCGTCGGAGTTGTTGACGCCATGGGAAGACCTTCATCCAACAGCGGCTCGACCATGGCTGACGACGCGGTTGACTAAATCGAGTGGTATAATTACTCGACCGTGTCAAGCCCACTATGATACTGTGATAAGCGGGCATCTAGATATGCCCAGATGCTATGCAGGTTCGCTCATGTATCCCACTGAGATTCATTGTCTTTTAATTGATGTCCTTTGTTCAGCCATGTGAGAATCCATTAAGGAATTATTATTTTTTTATCCGTGCACCCTTTAACCAACTTCTAATTGATGTTATCTCTCTATAGAGCTCAAGGAGAAGAATTCTATTTTAATTCGTGCCCATTATTAGGTCTGTCAAGCTTTGAGAACTGCAAAGAGTGGTTTACCACGTATCATTCGTCCAATATGTGCACAGGTCGCTTGCATCACAGCTAGGCTAGGACAACATGACACCAGCAAACGCGTGTTCACAAAGGGTGATTTATACAGCCACCGACGGCTTGTAACGAACATCGCACGCACCGCACGTGACAACCGCGGTGGCGCAGGTGTCACGGGCCTCGGACACGCAGCCGCTGTGTGAACGAGGCGCGCTGCCCTCAGGCGTGTTTGCCACGTGGCCATTATGACACCTTCCCCGTTGATGAAATGTATCGGTGGGTCTCTCAGCCTTATTGCTACGGCGTTCCCCCCGCCCCCCGCAATTAAAACCACTGGTACCCCACGAAACCCAACCCCGCCGTGCGCAAGCAATCGCTTGCTTTTTTCCCGGGGGCATCACCAACAATGGCCATTGTGAGCCACCACCCACCCACCTCCCCCGCCCGCTTCCCCCAGAGTCATCAACCACTTGCGCTGCCCTTGACCTCTCACTCCCCCCCTCCCGTCTCCTCTCTCTCTGTCCGTGGGTCCTCCAGGTAGAGGAGGATGGATGGGCTGATGGCGAACCCCACCCTCGTCACGCTCTTTGCAGACGACGACGTCTCAAAGGAGAGCACCGACCTCGCTGGTGACGCCTCGTGAGTTTCCTCCAAAAGTTTAACGGTTAAACGAATCTTGTTCCTCTTTCGTACGGCTGATGTAGACGCAGGGCAACCAAAGCTGCAATTTCACATTCAGGTGGCCCAGCCCTACAAACCCGCGTCGGGAGCGGCGGAGCGTTATCGCCGTGATGTCACCTTCGTGTTTGTGGATCTCGGTGCGTTGCGTCGTTGTGCGTTGTACGGTCCGTTCTGGATGCCCACAGTCGCACACTGCTGGAGAGTTTTAAAATGTTCCATTTGTGCATCGGGTATCTGCATCAGCCCTAGTTGGTGCGGATGCTGTTTTACGGTGGACCATGAGTAAATAAACAATAACGAATAAAAAAAAAACCCCTCCTGGCAGTGGTGCACAATTAGCACTGAACTCAACACGTTTGTCAGCAGCACTGCGATGAACGCGTCAAAATGTGTGCAGACACGGTGATGCCCGCGTGCTCACTGCGTACCGACTAACGTCACTTGACGTGTGCGGGTGATGTAATAAATACATCGACAGCGGTCCCGACTGGCCGCGCGCTCACGCCCGCGACTTGCCGCTCGCCTGCTTGCAGGCTGCCGGCCGGGGAGGGCACGTTTGCAGGTGGCGTCTCCCAGGCGCTGGCGAGCCCCGAGTTTGCGGAGGACGTTTCCCACGCGCAGCTCCTGCAGAACGAGTCTACGCACGGCGGCGAGGCCACGGAGCCGCGCGCCGAGGAGGAGGTACAAACGGCGGCTTCGTCCGCCCCCCCCCCCCTTCCTCCGCTGTCGCCGCGTTGTTTATTCGTTTCGCCTCATCGCAAGGCCCCAGCGGGCCGGGTGGGGCCTTCCGTGCGGCCACCTGACGTGCGGCCCTCCGCCGACAATACACAAATGGTGACAACACCTCCCATCATCGTTGCGCCGCTGTCAAACCCCCAAACCCCCCCCCCCCCCATCGCCGTGCGCGTCTTGACACCGCGACCGCTAGCGACGTCGCGATATCGCCGCCGCCCCTAACGCCCGCCCCCCCCGCTCCTCCGCAAACCCGCCCTTTCCTTGCTCCCCGTCTCACCGGCGGCACCAGCAGCAGCGCGTGGTGAAGAAGGGCGGCTGGCCCAAGGGGAAGAAGCGCAAGAAGGTGGGACGCGACAGCAACGCCCCGCGGGCGCCGCTCACGGGCTACGTGCGCTTCCTGAACGAGCGGCGCGAACAGGTGCGCGCCGAGAACCCCGACGTCTCTTTCCCCGAGATCACGAGGATGCTCGGCAACGAGTGGAGCAAGCTGCCCGCGCAGGAGAAGCAGGTGCCTCCCCCCCCCCCCCCCCCCCCCCCCCCACCCCCCCCCCCCACACACCACCACCCCACCGCCAACAACGTTGCCCGCACCCACCACCACCACTTCCTTTATACGGGCATACCTCGTTTAGTGCGAAGGATGCGTTCTTGCTCAAATGGAGCGCTATACCAAACGGTGCTATAGGAGGTCGCTATAACATAGTTCCAATGGATATGCGTTACCAGCAGCGCTATTTTGTTAGACCTACAGTGAGGGAAAAATTATTTGATCCCCTGCTGAGTTTGTACGTTTGCCCACTGACAAAGAAATGATCAGTCTATAATTTTAATGGTAGGTTTATTTGAACAGTGAGAGACAGAATAACAACAACAAAAATCCAGAAAAACGCATGTCAAAAATGTTATAAATTGATTTGCATTTTAATGAGGGAAATAAATATTTGACCCCTCTGCAAAACATGACCTAGTACTTGGTGGCAAAACCCTTGTTGGCAATCACAGACGTCAGACGTTTCTTGAAGTTGGCCAACAGGTTTGCACACATCTCAGGAGGGATTTTGTCCCATTCCTCTTTGCAGATCTTCTCAAAGTCATTAAGGTTTCGAGGCTGACGTTTGGCAACTCGAACCTTCAGCTCCCTCCACAGATTTTCTATGGGATTAAGGTCTGGAGACTGGCTAGGCCACTCCGGTACCTTAATGTGCTTCTTTTGGAGCCACTCCTTTGTTGCCTTGGCCGTGTGTTTTGGGTCATTGTCATGCTGGAATACCCATCCACGACCCATTTTCAATGCCCTGGCTGAGGGAAGGAGGTTCTCACCCAAGATTTGACGATACATGGCCCCGTCCATCGCCCCTATGATGCGGTGAAGTTGTCCTGTCCCCTTAGCAGAAAAAACACCCCCAAAGCATAATGTTTCCACCTCCATGTTTGACGGTGGGGATGGTGTTCTTGGGGTTATAGGCAGCATTCCTCCTCCTCCAAACATGGCGAGTTGATATTCTTAGCTCTTTCGGTAAAGTCACGTTAAAGGGAAACAATAAAATAATAAAATATATAATTATTGTTTTATATATATTTTTTATTATTTTATTGTTTCCCTTTAACGTGACTTTACCGAAAGAGCTAAGAATATGAATTACTGCAGTCACGAAAGCTTTAAATCAAAATGGCGAGTTGAGTTGATGCCAAATAGCTACATTTTGGTCTCATCTGACCACAACACTTTTACCCAGTTGTCCTCTGAATCATTCAGATGTTCATTGGCAAACTTTAGACGGGCATGTATATGTGCTTTCTTGAGCAGGGGGACCTTGCAGGCGCTGCAGGATTTCAGTCCTTCACGGCGTAGTGTGTTACCAATTGTTTTCTTGGTGACTATGGTCCCAGCTGCCTTGAGATCATTGACAAGATCCTCCCGTGTAGTTCTGGGCTGATTCCTCACCATTCTCATGATCATTGCAACTCCACGAGGTGAGATCTTGCATGGAACCCCAGGCCGAGGGAGATTGACAGTTCTTTTGTGTTTCTTCCATTTGCGAATAATCGCACCAACTGTTGTCACCTTCTCACCAAGCTGCTTGGCAATGGTCTTGTAGCCCATTCCAGCCTTGTGTAGGTCTACAATCTTGTCCCTGACATCCTTGGAGAGCTCTTTGGCCTTGGCCATGGTGGAGAGTTTGGAATCTGATTGATTGCTTCTGTGGACAGGTGTCTTTTATACAGGTCACAAGCTGAGATTAGAAGCACTCCCTTTAAGAGTGTGCTCCTAATCTCAGCTCATTACCTGTATAAAAGACACCTGGGAGCCAGAAATCTTTCTGATTGAGAGGGGGTCAAATACTTATTTCCCTAATTAAAATGCAAATCAATTTATAACATTTTGACATGTGTTTTTTCTGGATTTTTGTTGTTATTCTGTCTCTCACTGTTCAAATAAACCTTCCATTAAAATTATAGACTGATCATTTCTTTGTCAGTGGGCAAACGTACAAAATAAGCAGGGGATCAAATACTTTTTTCCCTCACTGTATGAGCCATGTTTTAGGGCTTCATTGGGGTGGGTTGCCACGGTGGCGAGATGTTAGCTACCTCGCTTGGTATACAGGAGGTCATGGGTTCAATCCTGACCCTGATGCCTGCTGTATATTTTGAGTTTGCGTGTCTCTCTCCCCGTGGTGATTGCGTGGATCTTTCTCCCAGTCTTCTGGTTTTTCCCTTCACATTTAGAATCGACGTGCTATACATTTCCGCGCGACAAGCCACTTCGTTGAGCTATCATTTGCGATTGCCAGGTCGCTTCTGATAAAGAGCTCTATAGCTCGGTGGGCTTTACCTGGTCAAATAAAAAATAGTTTGGTCTAGTAGCTTAGTTTTATAGGATGTCCATTATGACATGGTTCCAATGGAGATTCGTTACCAACAGCGCTATATTTTTGTGACCTGTGAGCGATATGAGGGCTTCATTGGGGTATTGGCAGTCGCCTTAATAATGATACTGTACGCATGGTAAATGTAATAAAGCGGTTTAGAAATGAAATATAACTTCTTATGATAATAAAAATACAATGAGTTACGAACTCGCCATTCGGTCGCAGCTTGCGTAAGATTAACCGTCTGCTGTAAACGCACGTTCCATGAGAAGCTATACTAACCAACGGGATTACTCGATCCACGGATCGTTAATGAATCGACGCACTGATGATCCCTCGAGTAATCAATACTCTGATCGACTATGAGCAGAATCGATAGAATAGACGGCTCCTTTCAGGTTCCACAAAGACTATATATGGGTAGAGACACGACCCCTACAGGTAACGCCACGCCTACTTTCTTCCATATATGGGCTGATCCCCGCACGAATTTTCCTCCCAGGACGAAGAGCGTTTGAAGGAAACGGCTTTATTAGAGGCTGCGCGATAAGATGGATGCCTGTACATCATCATTTACTGGTTATACTGCTTAACATCGTTTCGCAATCTGTGGCCATATCGGTGTCGTATAAAGCGGAGTATTTTAACACGTAGGCTTTCGCGGCCAATATTCATAATAAATCTGGATCTGAAGTTTTCGTGATGCAGGCATCCATACTCTTTGGTTCTTTCGGTAAAGTCACGTAGTAGGTATAACCAAGAGTATTCATAATAAAGGTTTTTTTCGTCGTGTTGGGTCACGTAAATGTGTCGTGAAACCGAACAATTAGTCATATTTTGTCACGTGACTATAACGTGCCAATTACTTTACGAGTTCGGCATCACCGGTTGTGCTGTTGGAGAGTAAACCCACAACGTTGAAAATTCGATTACGTTTTGTTCTGTTTGAGTACGTAATTGACACTTTTTGTTCACCCGACAAACCTCACTAATCGGCCTCGTCAAGTGGAGGCGGGTTTACTGCGCACTTTTGAATTTTACGCGATCTAACCCAAACAAACACCTCTACTATTGTGAACAGAAATAGCAAAATTAGTTTTATAGTTATTTTTGAGCACAATGGTACGGTCCGATCAGCTGTCATACCGACGTGTCCCGCCAGAGGTACTTGGACGAGGCAGACAAGGACAAGGAGCGATACATGAAGGAGCTGGAGAAGTACCAGCAGACGGAGGCCTACAAAATCTTCAACCGCAAGACGCACGAGAAGAAGCAGAAAAAAGGTGACTCCCCCTGCCCCCACTCCTCGAACTTTTAGCTTAAAAAACCTGGCTCCCCGTGCTGGCAAACGTCACCACCTGCCACCCCCCCACATATCCGGAGACTGGCAATAACCACCCACAAAATGATTGAAAAGTCCTCAACGCCTCACACACACCTCCGGCTCCACGAGGACTTCTTCAGCCCACCAAAGGTGACGCCTCCCCCTCAACCCCCTCAAGAAAGCTGATTTGGAAAGGCCTAGCCACCCACTCACTTACCCAGCCACCCACTCACTACCCAGCCACCCACTCAATCACCCAGCCACCCACTCACTCACCCAGCCACCCACTCACTTACCCAGCCACCCACTCAATCACCCAGCCACCCACTCACTCAACCAGCCACCCACTCACTCACCCAGCCACCCACTCACTCACCCAGCCACCCACTCACTCCCCCAGCCACCCACTCACTCAACCAGCCACCCACTCACTCACCCAGCCACCCACTCAACTAGCCACCAACTCACTCACCCAGCCACCCACTCACTCACTTACCCAGCCACCCACTCACTCACTTACCCAGCCACCCACTCACTCACCCAGCCACCCACTTACTCGCGCACCCAGCCACCCACTCACTCACGCAGCCACCCACTCACTTACCCAGCCACCCACTTACTTACCCAGCCACCCACTCACTTACCCAGCCACCCACTCAATCACCCAGCCACCCACTCAATCACCCAGCCACCCACTCAACCAGCCACCCACTCACTCACCCAGCCACCCACTCACTCACTCACCCAGCCACCCACTCAACTAGCCACCAAATCACTCACCCAGCCACCCACTCACTCACCCAGCCACCCACTCACTCAACCAGCTAGCCACCCACTCACTCACTCACCCTGCCACCCACTCACTCACTTACCCAGCCACCCACTCACTCACTTACCCAGCCACCCACTCACTCTCCCAGCCACCCACTCACTTACTCACTCACCCAGCCACCCACTCACTCACCCAGCAACCAACTCACTCACGCAGCCACCCACTTACTCACCCAGCCACCCACTCACTCACTCTCCCACCCACCCACTCACCCACCCACTCACTCTCCCAGCCACCCACCAACTCACTCTCCCAGCCACCCACTCACTCACTTACCCAGCCACCCACTCACTCACTTACCCAGCCACCCACTCATTCTCCCAGTCACCCACTTACCCAGCCACCCACTCACTCACCCAGCCACCCACTCACTCACCCAGCCACCCACTCACTCACCCAGCCACCCACTCACTCACCCAGCCACCCACTCACTCACCCAGCTACCCACTCACTCACCCAGCCACCCACTCACTCACTCACTCACCCAGCCACCCACCCACTCACTCACCCAGCCACCCACTCACTCACCCAGCCACCCACTCACTCACCCAGCCACCCACTCACTCACCCAGCCACCCACTCACTCACCCAGCCACCCACTCACTCACCCAGCCACCCACTCACTCACCCAGCCACCGACTCACTCACCCAGCCACCCACTCACTCACCCAGCCACCCACTCACTCACCCAGCCACCCACTCACTCACCCAGCCACCCACCCACCCACTCACTCACCCAGCCACCAACTCACCTACCCAGCCACGTACGACTTTAACACAAACCTCACCTAGACACAAGAATGGGCGTCACTGGACCTGGCAAATAAGTACCTCGTGACTACCCCCACACAACAGCCCACTGGTTTCAACCTCCCTAGGAAGGAGTGGTCCACCCTCAACAGGTTCAGGACTGGTCATGGCCCACGCCTTGCCAGCCTCCACCGATGTAATTCAAAAGGAAAAATGAGCGAGGAAAGCAATAACGGGAGATGTTTGAAGGTGGGCGGGGGGGGGGGGGAGAAAGGGATATAGAGAGAGAGTGGGGGATTGGTGATGGGGCGGAGGTTCGGGAGGAGAGGCGAAATACGGGCGCATTGACGCGAGCGCGGGAGTCGCCAGGGGAGGGACGTAGCGGAGTGGAGTGGCACGGATGGGGGTGGGGCGGGGTGAGGTCTGCTGGACACTAAAGCACCTCTCAATGGTGAGAGGTACGTGTGGGACCTCCTGCTACAATCTGGTTGGGAACGGTGCGAAGCCCAGAGGAGGTGGGGGGGGATGCACTGTTAAGGGGAGGCAGCTTCTGCGGCTTTGCTACTTCCGCGGCTGTCTGGAAAGCTTTTTGGCCAACCGTCGAACAAAGACTGTGGTCACGGCATCGCACGCGCTTCTGCGGCCGTTGGGAACGCTCTTTCCTTCCGACATTAGGAAGCCACTGGGAGATGTGCGCTTTTAAAACATCACCTAGACCAGTGGTTCTTAACCTTGACTGCAGCCATGCACCCCTTTGGTTCTCAGGGCATCTCGCAACCCCAGGAGTTGCGTGCACCCCAGATGCGTTTAGTTTGTTGTCCTGCTCCCCCCCACCTCCGCGCTACGTACGGTGCGAAAGAAGTTCTACGTGCTTACGAGGGCACTAGCAAAAGTCGCGAGAGCCACATGGGAGCCTAGGACGGATGATTTCTGCCGCAGTGACAGCGGCCCACCACAAGAGGGCAGCGCCGCCCTGGGCTATCGTAGGAGGCAGAGATCCTAACGAGGGAACGCGTTCCTGCAAATCCGATCGCTCTGAACGGGAAGGGTGGTGGTGGTGGTGGTGTTGGGAGGCATTGGTTATACTGTACGTACAGTAAGTCCCCATTTAACGCGGAAGTAGACGGGCTCCTGAAAAGTTTCGCGTTCAGCGAAAAAAAAACGCATGAAGCGAAAACAATCTCCCCGTAAATAACGTAATAACGGCAAGGTTTGGCGAGGTACGATGTACCACTGCCGCGCGCACCGCGCAGTGAGATGGCGGGACAATTCACTCGGGGTTCCCCGCCACCGCTTGGCCGCGCAGCTCAAAGCAGTTTGTCGTCGACCGCTCAGAAGCCGCGTTATAGCGGTGGCGCGCGTTGCAACGGGCGAGGGCGCGTTGCAACGGGCGAGGGCGCGGTAACGCTGCACGTTGTGCGGGAGAAGACGGCGTCATGGGAGCGAGTCGGTGGGGCGGTGCCTGCCCTGTCCGCTGTTGCCATCTGACGTCGACTTTTTCCCGTTGTTGTGTTTCTTCCCCTTTCCCGCAGAGGAACCTTGTTCTATTAACGGCTCATCAAATGAGGTACGGTGGTTTTGTTCTCTTGCTCCCTTGTCCGTCGGGCTTGGGCGATGGGTGGGTGGACAGTGTTCAGGGGGGACGAATAAACGACGAGTTTCTGTATCGGTGTGTTCTGTTTGTGTACTTTGCTGACCCTGCAAATCGTCGAACGCCCGTTGGTTCACTCCACGCCAGGTCGCTTCTAAAAAAAGAGCTACGTGGCTCAGTGGGCCTTACCTGGTAAAATAAAAAAAGAATCAGTAACTCGATCAATTCACGCAAAACAACTGGAACACATTATCCAACACTTTAGGTGACAGAAAATCCAGACGGGGACGATCTCGGGGGACCTCAGACCTGACGTTATCAGTCTCTCTAAGACGCGGGGGAAATTAACGGAGGGTGTAGGGAGAAGGGTGGGTTTACATCTATCGCTTATTTCGCACAAACGCAATTCGTCGGCGTGGGTGGGGAAGGGGTGGCAAGGGAAGAAGCGGACCACCGGAGGGATTTTAATTTTCCATTTGTGCGTCAGGTATCCACATCTGCTGTGTCATGGTTTGTGCAGTGGATGCCGGTTAAGGGTGGACCATGATCTCTGTCGAAGGTCAAACCCAGGGGTCTTCTGGATCGGGCATTTTGAGTCTGTTATATGTTGCACGGCTATGTTCTGGGTGACGGCAGTAACACAGCAGAGAGATTTTAATTTTCCTTTTTTTGCATCATCAAAGTGTCCGCGTTTTATTTTCAAGTCACCCTTGCAGCGCTGGGATGTAAACGGAAATAAAACTAAACTTTTTTTTAAATTTGACCAATTTAAGGCCCCACTTGAGCTACGTAGATTTTTTTCAGAAGCGACCTGGATATCACAAATGATGGCTCAACGAGAAGCGGCTTATCATCGCGTGGAAATTTATAGCAGCCAAGTACGAACATTGATTCTAAATGTTGAGGGAAAATCCGGAGGACCCGTTGAAAAATCCACGCGACCACGGGGAAAGAGAGAGAGAGACACGCAGGTGTCACGGTCGGGATCGAACCCACAACCTCCTGTGTACCCAGGTGTGGTTGTTCATATCTCGCCACCACACCCGTCCCAATTGTTCTGTATTATGTAGTTTGGTAAACTCGCACCCATTTACATTTGGGCACTTCACCAGCTTTGGTTCAAGCATGCTTGAATCTGCCCATAAGACACTGATTGTTGAAACTGGATCTCAGTTTTCTAATCAATCCAATTCTGCTGGAACTATACAGTCCCAGAAGAGCCTTATGGATAATGGTATGTTTAACAAAATTTATGTTTTACCAAGGCGAGGGATTTGTGTGACATTCATCATCATCTTTGTGTATCCCTCTTGTTAAACGCTCGGGCCTTTAGCTTCGCCGGCATCCGTAAACGTCATTACTTCTGCTCATCGTGTTATTGGAGTGAGCCCGCCTTATGGAGTCGCATCGATTGTACCCCCGCCGGCGCTCTTTCGTTTAGTTTAGTTTTAGTCATTCCCCAATGTGGTGTGGTTTTTTTTTTATCCTTTCAGAACGAAGAGGAATCGAGAGACAAGCTGTCGGTGTTTGACATACCCATTTTCACGGAAGAATTTCTCGATCACAACAAAGGTAACTCTTTTCGCTCGCCCGCTCCTGGCAAACGTTGTGCCCCAGGCACTTTTAAATGATCATCTACATTGACCAACTCCTTTTCTTTTAGAATTGCTTTTGTGTGTTTAGTTTGTTGTCCTAAACCATCAACCATATTTATTTTAAATATAATACCACCTCCACTCAAGGCGGTATCAAAGCATTGTACACTCAAATAAAATGCAAAGACAATAAAATAATGTTTAAGCAAAAGCCGCGAGAAAATAATGAGTCCTGCACTCCCTCTTAAACACACCGAGGCCCGTAGCGTGCCGGATCACCGCTGGCAAGGAATTCCAGAGACTTGGGGCAACACTTGAGAAGGCCCGTACCCCCAGCGTCGAGCGTAAGAGCCGATGCAGGGAGGGTAGTAGTAAGGTCCTACTCTGAAGAGCGGAGAGTAGAAACCCCAGTCCCCGCACGCTCGGATTAGCACGGTTGGCTACGTACGGGGCGAAATAAGCTCAGCATACATACATACAACTCATTAATTGGCTGACAACGCCTCAATCTGTGTAGAGGACCGCAGAGCTTGGGCAATTGTTGGTGCCGGCTCTCACCGCGTGGGCCGCCTTTGCTTTTCTGTGGTTTCTCCTCGTGGCCTCTACTCTCGCCGCAACACTGAGCGGGATATTGTTATGCAGCGCCATGTTAAAAGTTTAAACGTGTTTTTTTTTTTAGTCTTGGACACTGGGCCCCCCCTCCCCGCCCCCCGCCCACTTGTTCACCGACTCGCACTGACCAGCGCGGCCAAGTGCGGTCAAACAAACAGCCGGCGACCATCGCGGTCTCGAGACGGCCTTCATCCGGCATGGAATTGACAAAAGGGGCCGTGATGATGCCCCGTTCGTTCCAGAGCTCGGTCGCTCGGCTTACTCACGTGTGCAGCCTCCCACTCGCCTGTACAGCAACTCGATGCTCTCAGCCTGGCTTAGCTTCCTACATCCCTCGCGCTCGCTCGACCCCGCGCACGAACGGCCCGGCCGGCCGGCCGACCAGCCGACCAGCCGACCAGCCGATCGACCGACACCTTCCCACCTCTACGTCGTCGCTAACCACGTTCCCCCCCCCCGCCCTCCCCCGCGTTCCCCCTCCCAGCGCGGGAGGCTGAGCTGCGGCAGCTGCGCAAGACGAACACGGAGTACGAGGAGCAGAACGCGATCCTGCAGAAGCACATCGAGAACATGCGCGCTGCCATCGAGCGGCTGGAGCGCGACGTGAACGCGGAGCGCGTGCACAACCTGGCACTGCACCAGCACCTGGAGGCCCTGCGGCACGCGCTCACCAATGGCTTCTCCGCCGTGCCGCTGCCCGGTACCGCCTGCCGCCCCGGCGCGCGGCCTTCGGCGTCTGGCCGGTTGAATACGTAGGGGGACGGGAGGGGGGGGGGGGGGGGCGCCACGGTGGCTAGGAGATGTTCACTACCTCGCCTGGTACACGGGATGTCGTGGGTTCGACCACGACCCTGACGCCTGTTGTATATTTGGAGTTTGCGTGTGTCTCTCTCTCTCTCCCCGTGGTCGTGTGGATTTTCCTCCTAGCTCCTCCGGTTTTTCCCTCCACATTTAGAATCGCGCGTTTAGAGTATTGGGCTGCTATACATTTCCGCACGATGAGGATGAGGAGCCACTTCGTTGGGCTGTAATTCGTGATGGCCAGGTCGCTTCTGAAAAAGAGATACATAGCAGCACATTGGGCCTTACCTGGTTGTTCGGTGTGTGGGGAGTGGTGGCGCTATCATGAGTTGGGAACGAGTGGCTGGCACTCTTAACACTTCGTTCTTCCACTGTACAATCGAGCCGAATATTTTTGAACTGGTTGTGGGCCTCCCACCGTACGTCGGCTGAGCCTCTCAAATGAGTATCCGGTTCTGGTGTGTAAACATCGGGGAGATGTGCCCTTCCGGCCTTCGTGGCTGCTCCCTAACATCACAGTTTGTTCAGGCTATACGGGGGGGGGAGTGGGGAGGGTCCTTTGCCCTTGTGCGTGTGCGTCTGCTCGCAATCACTGTTGACGCTTGCGTGTGCGCGTGTCCGTGTGCGTGCGCTGACGGCAGGCTCTGGCGAGACGCCGACGCTCGAGACGATCGACTCGTACATGACGAAGCTGCACAACATCATCCTGGCGAGCCCGCAGGAGAACGAGGGCCTCCTGGCCACGGTGCGCGACGTGGTGTCACGCCTTGACAGGTGAAGCTTTCGCAGCGCCGCCGACTTGGTGGCGACTCCTCACGAAGACCCCTCGTGACGGCCCTTCGTGACGACCCTACGTGAACCCCTCATGACCCCTAGCGATAACACCTCTTGAACCCCTCGTGACCCCTTGTGACTCCTCGTGACCCCCCGC
This sequence comes from Petromyzon marinus, assembly GCF_010993605.1. Classification (NCBI taxonomy): domain Eukaryota; kingdom Metazoa; phylum Chordata; class Hyperoartia; order Petromyzontiformes; family Petromyzontidae; genus Petromyzon; species Petromyzon marinus. The sequence continues at coordinate 927,773 of NC_046125.1, read as the reverse complement.
GACGACCCCTCGCGACGACCCCCCGAGACCCGTCCCTGCGACCCCCCCCCCCCCGTCACCCCCCCTGCAACCCCCCCCCCGCGTGTCCCCTCCCCCGTGTCCCCTCCCCCGCGTCCCCTCATGCGAACCCCCGCCCGCCCGCCTGCATGATAGTCGCCCGCTAATGGCACCAATATGGCGCGCTGCAAGACGGCCAGTGACGTCCCAACCAGTTTTGGGCCTCCCCTACGTCGACAGACCCTTAAATTGGTACCTGCTGCTGCAAGTGCCTAAAACATCGACGACAGTGGGGAGAGAAAGGTGGTCGGGCGTGGCGGCTACCGATGGGACCCCGGTGTCCGTGAGCTACCGACGGGCCTCCGTAACGATTCGCCAGTAACCCTCGTCCCCCGACGGCTAACGCTGATCAACGATTGATTTTTGTCCTCTGTGTGCGCGCCGCGTGTGTTCAGCGACAAGCTTTGAAATGCAAGGGAGCTCCGAGGGGCTTTTGGGGAGGGAAGAGAAGAAAGTGACACGCTGGGTTTTCCATGAAGTGCGCTCTTCGTGGTCTTTGAAGAGAGAGGATGCATTCCGGATATATAAAAAAAATACACAACGGAAAAATGAGAACAAAAAAATGGCAACGGCTAAAACAAAAAGGAAGGCTGACAGCTGCGGCGTATTTTTCCCGTTGGCGGAAGTCGACGATGAAATATCAATGGAATTTTCCACGGAGGACTTTTCACGGCAAAACACAAAAAAAAATGTCTCGGAGAAAAACCGTCGGCTCGGTCCGCTGAAGAATTTTCGTCCGATATAAGAATCCTTGGCTTGGGGCCCGTTACCAGAACGTGCTGCTGCTGCTGCTGCATCTCATCGCAAACCACCGCTCCTCCTTTCAGCCGATGCAGAACCGGTCGAGTCTTAATGCAGATCCCCCTCGTCTAATCGAAAACAGCACTTGTGCTCATCCGACACAGAACCCTCGCCCTGTCCGATAGAGAACCCCCGTTTCATCTGACACAGAACCCTATTATCACTTTGGGTGCCTTAGTTTTTGGCTCACCACTGGCCACCAGCGTGGTGGGGGGAGCGGGTGGCGCCCCCCCCCTCCTCTACTCCCCCCACCCCCCCCCCCCCCCCCACGGTACAGGTGGTATTTCCGCTTGGTTATTTTTGACGCCTACCAAGCCAGAAACAAACCGGGCCACGGTTGGTTCTCGTCAGAAGCCACCTGGATCGTTGTTGTGGGGGACGCAGCAGAGAGCCTGTGACGACACGTTCATTGTGTGTGGTGCTGGTCCGTCAGTTGATTGGTCGATCGGTCTGTCCATCGGTCGATCGGTCTGTCCATCGGTCGATCGGTCTGTCCATCGGTCGATCGGTCTGTCGATCAGTCGATCGGTCTGTCGATCAGTCGATCGGTCTGTCCATCGGTCGATCTGTCGATCGGTCTGTCCGTCTGTCCATCGGTCCATCGGTCAATCGGTCTGTCAATCGGTCGATTGGTCTGTCCATCGATCGGTCTGTCCATCGGCCTGTTGATCGATCGGTCTGTCGATTGATCGTTTGGTCGGTCGGCCGGCTGGTTTGATCGGTCGGTCGGTCGATTGATCGGTCGGTTGGCTTGTTCGGTCGATCGGTCGGTGTGGGCGCTGCGAGGACACGGCGTGGCGCCCGCGCGACGTCGTTGGCAGTGCCAGCGGCACTTTTCGGAACTCTCGGTGCACCGTGGAGCGGCCAGAAGCGCCCAACGCCCCCCCTGCCCCCCCCCCCCCCCCCCCAACGGCCATGGCTCGCTTTTAAAGTGTAAAATAATAAAGTATTAGGATGCCGGCCACTCGTCACCCAGCTCATCGTAGTCCTGCACAATTTGCGGCAGACTTATTTGTTCGTAGTCAACGGGGTTAGCTGGTCCTGGCACCGGTGATGTTGGACTTGGCGCAAATCTCCCTCCGTGCTCTCGTAAACCACCTGGCCATCGCTAATGCAGAGCAGCAGCTGGTCGAACCTGCTATGAAGGGGGTTCATTTCTTAGTTTTCTTTTAATCCCGGAAAGCCTTTTTTTTGTAACAGTGTTGTCGCGTGGATGGTTTTAATTACAATTGTTGTTACTTCATAACTGTTGGCGTCTCGTTTTTTTTTTTTACCGGAAATGACATAATTTGTACATTTTATTTCGGTGAGTGGCTTTTGATCGACGGCTTCTGTCAAAAGAGCGCAATTCTATATTTTCTCTCTGCATACGCTGTTTGTTTTCTAACAAACGATCTGACGGTGGGTGTTGTTTCAAAACATAAAGATGTTTTTAAAATAACTGCCCCAAAGGTGTAATTATTATTATTTTTTTTAATTGAGGCAATTGCACGGGGCGGTTACATCGCGTTGTGATGCACGCACACAAAGACAAAAATCCCCCATATAGCCTTCAACATACTTGGGGCAAGTGCCGTTAGTGTGCAGCACCTACGAAGGCCAGAACGGCACACGAGGGGTGGGTGGCCAGCACCACACCCGGCCGCCTTTGTCTTCCCAGTGGCGATCTTTTTACACGCTGCACCAGGTACTCATTTGAGGCCGAGTCGACCTTGGTGGGGAGGCCCAGGGACAGTTTAGATAATCGTCACAGGTGTTGGTGGCCTTGAGCGGGAATCGAACTCGGGTTGCCAGGTTCGTAGCGCTACACTACCGCTCCACCAATACCAACAGCCGCCATATGCCACTAAGTGACGGTGACGTCACCACGGCACCTGTGCCAGGCCAGGTGCACTTTGAGGCCACGTGAAGTGTCGAAGGCTCGCTGCTGACGGGAGGTCTCGGGACAGACCCAGCAGGTGCCATGGGTTGGCTGACTGAGATGACCTTTAGATGCACCACCAGCTGTACCCCCCACAGTGCCAACTTGCTGCATTTTGGCAGCCCGTCGCTCCGGGCGGTTACCGCTCCCACACATACACACCCGTCAAACATCAACTAGACCGGTTATGAAACGCGGGGGCCCCAACGGTATAATCTTTAGATGTGGGTGTCAAAGCCTGCGAGTCTTTGTACCGACGACGCCACGCATTTGAAGGACCGCCACTGCTGCATCGGTTGTAGAGGTTACACTTCCAAATCCACCTCTGGATGAGCATGCTTTGCTATGTATGGTGCAAAAGAAGTTCAAGATACACTACAGTATACACTATATACTACGCTACATACTTCACTATACACTGCACCACACTAAGTATATATTTTTTTCCCTTACAACTGCTTTTTGTGATTGGTTTGTCCTTCCCTCCACACCTCCGATTAGCACGCTTGGCTACGTACGGTGCGAAAGAAGTTCAACGTACGGATGCGGGTCACCGGCTCCATCTGCCGGCATAGAAGAAGTTGAAGCGATGAGCAAACTTGTGTTCATATCTGCCAAATCTTGTTGTCTCCACCTCTGGCAGTGTACAGGGACTCCTCTACTTACGAATGAGTTAGGTTACCGAGGCCCGTTCGTAAGTCGATTTGTCCAACTTCTGTCGATTCCAAACACGTACGGCATGTAAACTAAACACGAGGAATGGCTTTAAAAGTTGTATAATCTCCTGTAGACATAGATGCCACCACTTCTTCATGTTCTGCAGATGTAAATGGCACCACCGCTATCTGTTGTGCGACTGTTGAACTTGCAACTGTCCGAACAGGCAACTGGACATACGGACTTGGTTTGTATCTTTGAAAGTTCGTAAGTCGAATGGCCGTAAGTCGGTAGCAACGGCCACGGTTGGTATATCGGCAGCTCGCGTTTGGTGGCGTCGCGTTTGGGTCGGGGGGGGTGGGGGGGTGACTTCCATCTCTTGCAAAATATCTCGCCAGCGTGGACGTGTTGGCCAAACGTACCCACTCGAGCAGTGGTTCATTCTTCAGCTGGGGTGCACGCTGCGTACCCTGGGCGTGCGAGACGTGGCCAGATCTTTTGAGAAGGCAAATCGTCAAAAGACAAATTAATCACGGGCACGTAAGTACAACTTACTTGGTTTCATCAAACATTTATTTATTACCATACATTCTTTAGCGATCGAGAAGCAGAGGGGTGTGAGGCTGCAGTCAAGTTCAAGATCCACTGCTCTCGAGCACAGGGCCTCTCTCTGTCTCGGGTTCCCTCGACTCCACCGATGGTCTTGAGGCCATTGGTGGCAATTCGACGTTGGGGCGCCACGGTGGCTAGGAGATGTTAACTACCTCGCCTGGTACACAGGAGGTCGTGGGTTCGATCTCGATCATCACTATCACGGTGGCTAGGAGATGTTAACTACCTCGCCTGGTACACAGGAGGTCTTGGATTCGATCTCGATCATCACTATCACGGTGGCTAGGAGATGTTAACTACCTCGCCTGGTACACAGGAGGTCGTGGGTTCGATCTCGATCATCGCGGTGGCTAGGAGATGTTAACTACCTCGCCTGGTCCACAGGAGGTCGTGGGTTCGATCTCGATCATCACGGTGGCTAGGAGATGTTAACTACCTCGCCTGGTCCACAGGAGGTCGTGGGTTCGATCTCGATCATCACGGTGGCTAGGATATGTTAACTACCTCGCCTGGTACACAGGAGGCCGTGGGTTCGATCTCGATCATCACTATCACGGTGGCTAGGAGATGTTAACTACCTCGCCTGGTACACAGGAGGTCGTGGGTTCGATCTCGATCATCACTATCACGGTGGCTAGGAGATGTTAACTACCTCGCCTGGTACACAGGAAGTCGTGGGTTCGATCTCGATCATCACGGTGGCTAGGAGATGTTAACTACCTCGCCTGGTACACAGGAGGTCGTGGGTTCGATCTCGATCATCACTGTCACGGTGGCTAGGAGATGTTAACTACCTCGCCTGGTACACAGGAGGTCGTGGGTTCGATCTCGATCATCGCGGTGGCTAGGAGATGTTAACTACCTCGCCTGGTCCACAGGAGGTCGTGGGTTCGATCTCGATCATCACGGTGGCTAGGAGATGTTAACTACCTCGCCTGGTCCACAGGAGGTCGTGGGTTCGATCTCGATCATCACGGTGGCTAGGAGATGTTAACTACCTCGCCTGGTACACAGGAGGTCGTGGGTTCGATCTCGATCATCACTATCACGGTGGCTAGGAGATGTTAACTACCTCGCCTGGTACACAGGAGGTCGTGGGTTCGATCTCGATCATCACTATCACGGTGGCTAGGAGATGTTAACTACCTCGCCTGGTACACAGGAGGTCGTGGGTTCGATCTCGATCATCACTATCACGGTGGCTAGGAGATGTTAACTACCTCGCCTGGTACACAGGAAGTCGTGGGTTCGATCTCGATCATCACGGTGGCTAGGAGATGTTAACTACCTCGCCTGGTACACACGAGGTCGTGGGTTCGATCTCGATCATCACTGTCACGGTGGCTAGGAGATGTTAACTACCTCGCCAGGTACACATGAGGTCGTGGGTTCGATCTTGATCATCACTGTCACGGTAGCTAGGAGATGTTAACTACCTCGCCTGATACACAGGAGGTCGTGGGTTCGATCTCGATCATCACTTTGGCTAGGAGATGTTAACTACCTCACCTGGTCCACAGGAGGTCGTGGGTTCGATCTCGATCATCACTATCACGGTGGCTAGGAGATGTTAACTACCTCGCCTGGTACACAGGAGGTCGTGGGTTCGATCTCGATCATCACTGTCACGGTGGCTAGGAGATGTTAACTACCTCGCGTGGTACACAGGAGGTCGTGGGTTCGATCTCGATCATCACGGTGGCTAGGAGATGTTAACTACCTCGCCTGGTACACAGGAGGTCGTGGGTTCGATCTCGATCATCACTATCACGGTGGCTAGGAGATGTTAACTACCTCGCCTGGTACACAGGAGGTCGTGGGTTCGATCTCGATCATCACTATCACGGTGGCTAGGAGATGTTAACTACCTCGCCTGGTACACAGGAAGTCGTGGGTTCGATCTCGATCATCACGGTGGCTAGGAGATGTTAACTACCTCGCCTGGTACACAGGAGGTCGTGGGTGCGATCTCGATCATCACTGTCACGGTGGCTAGGAGATGTTAACTACCTCGCCAGGTACACATGAGGTCGTGGGTTCGATCTTGATCATCACTGTCACGGTAGCTAGGAGATGTTAACTACCTCGCCTGATACACAGGAGGTCGTGGGTTCGATCTCGATCATCACTTTGGCTAGGAGATGTTAACTACCTCACCTGGTCCACAGGAGGTCGTGGGTTCGATCTCGATCATCACTATCACGGTGGCTAGGAGATGTTAACTACCTCGCCTGGTACACAGGAGGTCGTGGGTTCGATCTCGATCATCACTGTCACGGTGGCTAGGAGATGTTAACTACCTCGCGTGGTACACAGGAGGTCGTGGGTTCGATCTCGATCATCACGGTGGCTAGGAGATGTTAACTACCTCGCCTGGTACACAGGAGGTCGTGGGTTCAATCTCGATCATCACTGTCACGGTGGCTAGGAGATGTTAACTACCTCGCCTGGTACACAGGAAGTCGTGGGTTCGATCTCGATCATCACTGTCACGGTGGCTAGGAGATGTTAACTACCTCACCTGGTCCACAGGAGGTCGTGGGTTCGATCTCGATCATCACTGTCACGGTGGCTAGGAGATGTTAACTACCTCGCCTGGTACACAGGAGGTCGTGGGTTCGATCTTGATCATCACTTTGGCTAGGAGATGTTAACTACCTCACCTGGTCCACAGGAGGTCGTGGGTTCGATCTCGATCATCACTATCACGGTGGCTAGGAGATGTTAACTACCTCGCCTGGTACACAGGAGGTCGTGGGTTCGATCTCGATCATCACTATCACGGTGGCTAGGAGATGTTAACTACCTCGCCTGGTACACAGTTGGCCGTGAGTTCGATCTCGATCATCACTATCACTTTGGCAAGGAGATGTTACCTACCTCGCCTTGACCACAGGAGGTCGTGGGTTCGATCGCGACCCTGACGCCTGCTGTATATTTGTAGTTTGCGTGTCTCTACCCGTAGTTGCGTGGATTTTTCTCCGGGTCTTCCGGGTTTTCCCTCCACATTTAGAATCGACGTACATTTCAACATGATAAGTCCACTTGGTTGAGCTATCATTTGTGATAGCCAGGCTGCTTCTGATAAAGAGCTGCATAGTTCAGCGGGCCCCCCTACCTGGTAAACATTTACATTGTCGACTTTTCGTTGACCGGTCCCTGCGGAGTACGGCTGCAATGTGGTACTCATTTTAGTGACCCTGGTGAGAATGATGATGATGGCGTGACGAGTCGACTCTCCATTGGCACTTGCTCTCACGAAGTTCCGACTGCGAGTCGAGTACCCTGTGTGTATGTTGTGTGTACGTTGTGTGTATGTTGTGTGTATGTTGTGTCTATGTTGTGTGTATGTTGTGTGTGTGTTGTGTGTGTGTTGTGTGTAAGTACGTTGGACTTCTTTCGCACCGTGCGTAGCCAACCGCGCTGATCGGAGGTGCGGAGCCCCGAAGGAGAATGAACTTAACGCAGAAACAAAGCAGTCCTGACCGACACGGAGTGCCACCCCGGGGTTTGTTACGATCGAATCTCGGTGCTGGACTGGTCCCGAATTCTCACGGGGGGCCTGGCGGGGTGGGGGGGGGATGTTCTGGAACATTCACGGGTTCGCGAAATCGTAAAAAAAAAGTCGAGAAAAGTCATTGGCGTTGAGAGATGGCGATGGCTGTCATCGCGAGAAGGGACGAACGCCGCTGGTCCACGAGTAGAGGCCCCCGTGACAGCCGAGGGACGGGGAACGCGTCCGGCAATCCGCCCACCACGCAGACGCGCCGAAGGAATTGGCTCTCGAGCAAGCGGCACAGGTGGTGGCGGCCTTGCGTTGCAAGGGGTCGTGAGAGGCGACGACGGCTTGGCAGAGCCTTCATCCAGCAGTGGACATCCACAATTTGACATCCGCGCCGCCGGTCCCGACCGTTAACATCGCCGCCCGCGAGTTCACGACTCGACCTGCCATCGTCCTCACCCCGCCGGAGTCGATGAAATGGGCACTGGACCACTGTGACGGGGTAGGGGGGGGGGGCAGTCATCGGTAATTGTCATGTTGGCAATACTGGGCCCCTGTCATGGGAACGTGGAATAACCACCGCTGGCTCAGGATCGCCGCTACACGGTGGGGAGAGGTGATGAGAGGCGCTCCGTCCTCACGCTTCTGTAGGAGACGCTTGGAGAGTTGTTGTTGTCAAAAGCCACGAGGTGGCGACACTGACGTGGAATGAAAAATTAGCCGTGACCTCACCAAAAAAACCACTTGGTTCAGAAGCAACGCAATCATCGTCGGCGTCGTAGTGGAGAATATAAGTGTTGTAACAAGAAAATATGTCCTCAACATGGACAGTAAACAAAAAAATATTTTGTTTAACATCCCATCATCGACACGGCCCTTCCTGGGAGCGCATAATTCCAGCAGAATTGGTCCAGTAACAAAACTGAGAAGCAGTTTCCACATTCAGTGTCAGGCACGATTGAATCAAAGCTGGTGAACTGCCCAGATGTATATGGGTCCGAGTGTGCCCAACTACATAATCATTGGGGCGCCGCTGTGGTGAGATGTTAACAACCTCGCCTGCTACACAGGAAGTCATGGGTGCGATTCCAACCCTAACGCCTGCTGCATGTTTGGAGTTTGCGTGTCTCTCTCTCTCCGTGATCGCGTGGATTTTTCTCCGGGTGCTGCGGGGTTTTCCTTCCACATTGCACATCAATACGAATTTAAAGTATTTGGCTGCTATTTATTTTTCCACGTGATAAGCCACTTCGGTTGAACAATAATTTGTGATTGCCAGGTCGCGTCTGAAAACGAGCTACGGGAGCTCTGTGGGCCTTACCTGGTAAAATAAAATAAAATAGTAACTCGATCCAAAAATGGAACAAAACATTGTCCAGATTTCAACGCTGCTGAGATTGCCAGATTCGATTTGGGTGACGGGCGTGTTAGCAATGACAGCAATTGTCAACCCGCAGCAATGTAGAATATACCACGGCAAAAGGCGACACGAACGGAGCAGCAAGGCGAACGCACATCGGAGACTCCCACACGGACGCGCGGAAATTGGTCGAATTGCCGCCGGTTGTTTCACTCCACGCCTGGGGCTTGTCCGGCTGCTCAAACTCAGTGGAAAGTCGCCGTCGAAATCGCGCAGATTAAAATCACTGCTGGACATCCGTGGGTGGGGGGGGGGGGGGAGGGAAAGAGAGCTTTGTAGCTCATCGGATTCCTCCAGGATGAATGCGTTGATCCTGAGTCTGCTTTGTCGGCATCTGAGCGGGGATTTGCGTAAAGGGAGGACGTAAAAACACAGCCTGGTCTATCGGGAGGTGGGAACGACTACCAAATCAAAACAATGTCGCGGGACGAAGATGACGAAGAAGACGAAGATGACGAAGACGAAGATGACGAAGAAGATGATGAAGAAGACGAAGATGACGAAGACGAAGATGATGAAGAAGACGAAGAAGATGACCAAGAAGGAGAGGAAGACGACGACGAATCTCCACGGGGCAGATTGTCGCTAGCAAGGCGGAGTTCGTCTCTGCTGTGACCCCCCCGCCCCCGCCCGGTTTGTGGATACCCCCCCCCCCACGCACGCCAGCGATTGTGTTGCGTGCAACCAATTTAGATTGCTTGCGACTGATTGCTCCTGGGGGGGGGGGGGATCCTGCCTGTCGAAGGTGCAGCGTTACTCGCCCACCACCTCCCCCCCCGGACTAATGGGTTCCACTTTTCCAATTTCCCCGTCACGCTCCAGAGGGCGGTGGTGATAGCGAGAGGCTGGGGGCCTTGCACGCTCACAACAACAACGATACAAATAACAACACACATATATATTTATATAAAACACGCACAATTGAAACCGTGCAATGGTATAACCACGTGAGACAAAAAGAACCAAATTGAAAGTTTAACATTCGTCAATAACACCATGCGCGCGTGTGTGTGTTCGTGTGTTCTTGTGTGTGTGTGTTCGTGTGTGTGTTCTTGTGTGTGTGTGTTCGTGTGTGTGTTCTTGTGTGTGTGTGTTCGTGTGTGTGTGTTCTTGTGTGTGTGTGTGTTCGTGTGTGTGTCTGTTCGTGTGTGTGTGTGTTTTTGTGTGTGTTCGTGTGTGTGTGTTCTTGTGTGTGTGTGTTCGTGTGTGTGTTCTTGTGTGTGTGTGTTCGTGTGTGTGTGTTCGTATGGGGAGCGGTGGTGTAGTGGTTTGCGCTACGCTGCGCTATGAACCCGGCGATCCGAGTTCGATTCCCGCTCCTGGCACAACACCAGTGATGCTAATCTGAACCGGTCCTGGGCCTTCCCTAGGTCGACTCAGTCTCAAATGAGTACCTTGTGCGATGTGTAAACATCGCCACTGGGAAGACAAAGGCGGCCGTGCGTAGTGCTGGCCACCCACTCCCTCGTGTGCTGTGCCGGCCTTCATAGGTGCTCGCTAACAGCACTTGCCCCAACAGTCTGTTACAGGCTATACGGGGGATCTTTCTCTTGTCTTGTGGCCTTAAAAGACAACAACAACAACAACAACAAAAATGCAACAGGCGACGTTTCGGGCAAGGGCCCTTCGTCACAGAGCACGCCGTTGACTGATGCCTCGAGTCGTTTTTTTTCGCGTTCGTTGTGCGCGCGTCCGATCGTTTGATCAGCTCTGGTAGTATGTGATGATGATGATGATGCATTGTCTTTAAAACTGATTGGTCCACACCAGAGACAGCTCTCTTTAGAGCCTCGTCTCAAACGGTGTTAGACCAGAGGACGCCAAAAGGCGAACAGCACAAAGACAATGCCACCATCACGACATTGAGAGCTCGGGGTGAGAAGCTACGTCATGGGACCTCCCTTGCCAGGATCAAAATATCACAATGGGTTTCTCCCTTTCTGGCCTTAATAAAACAGGTTTTGTGTTAAGATGTTAAAACACCAAACTGAAACCTTTTGCAAGGACTCATGTCTGCATTAACTACACACCTCACCTTAAAATGAAATAGGTCGGTGTCACCGCGACCTTACAAACTGCACACGCATTGATGCAATGAATATCACGCCTCGGTCTGCTTGTCGCTTGCAAGTTTCAGATTTACTGCAATACACCCGTCCTTGGACGGGCAGAAGGCTCGTAACAACAATAATCAGCCTTTGCGTATGCATGATTTTTCTTCCTCGTTTGTGCGTGCCTGTGTGTGTGTGTCTATGTGGGGAGCGGTGGTGTAGTGGTCAGCTCTACGCTGCGCTACGAACCTGGCGACGCTGGTTCGATTCCCGCTCACGGCAAACACCGGTGACGATTATCTGAACCGGTCCTGGGCCTCGTCTAGGTCGACTCAACCTCAAATTAGTACCTGGTGCGGTGCGTAAAAAACATCGCCACGAGGGAGACAAAGGCGGTCGAGCGTGGTTCTGGCCACCCACCCCCTCGTGTGCCTTGTCAGCCTTCATAGGTGCTCGCTAACATCACTTGCCCCAACAGTCTGTTAAGGCTATACGGGGGATCTTTGTCTTTTGTCTAGTGTAGTGGGTGGGGAGTGTTGGCGTAGTTGTTAGCGCTCGCTGCTGTGCTAGGAACCTGGCGAACCAGAGTTCGATTCCCGGTCATGGCACAGCACCTGTGATGGTTCCCTCAACCGGTCCTGCGAACCTCCCCTTGATCGATGCAACCTTAACTGAGTAACCTGGATGCCTGCGTAGAAACATCAGCACTGGGGAGACAATGGCGGCCGGGTTTGGTTCTCCTGGCCACACCACACCCACGTGCACCGTGCCGGCCTTAATAGGTGCTCGCAAACAGCGCTTTTCCCAACACCCTGTTAAAGGCTATCCGGGGGACCTTTGTCCGTGCATGTGCGTACAGCAAGTCTTTTATTTACGTCACTCCCATTAACGTCGTTTCACCAGAACGTCGCCGTCGAATTTGGAAGGTAATTAGATTTAAAAAAAAATGCATCGATTCACTACAACGTGAGTTTTGAAAAATAAAAATGTTTCCGTATTCTGGGGTGGGGGGACACAGCTGGGTGCATCTGTCAGTCATCTCGGTCAGTGAACCCACGGCACCTGGGTCTGTCCCGTGACCTCCAGGGAGGGCAAGCTGGCACAGTAGGGGACACAGCTGGGTGCATCTGTCAGTCATCTCGGTCAGTGAACCCACGGCACCTGGGTCTGTCCCGTGACCTCCAGGGAGGGCAAGCTGGCACAGTAGGGGACACAGCTGGGTGCATCTGTCAGTCATCTCGGTCAGTGAACCCACGGCACCTGGGTCTGTCCCGTGACCTCCAGGGAGGGCAAGCTGGCACAGTAGGGGGCACAGCTGGTTGCATCTGCAGTCATCTCGGTCAGTGAACCCACGGCACCTGGGTCTGTCCCGTGACCTCCTGGGAGGGCAAGCTGGCATAGTAGGGGGCACAGCTGGTTGCATCTGCCAGTCATCTCGGTCAGTCAACCCATGGCACCTGGGTCTGTCCCCGTGACCTCCTCCTGCCAGCTGGCGTTCGACACTTGACGTGGCATTAAAGTGCACCTAGCCTGGCACGAGCGCCGTGGTGACGTCACTTGTTGGCTAATGGTGCTTGTTGTGAGTCTGTGCGTTGTAGTTCTGTAATAGCTCCTTCTGGAGATCACTGTGTAAGACGGCTGGGCTTGGTCCACTTGGACGTGAGACTGTCGTCTCTGTCCTGCCACCTGCACCAGCGGCCGCCCTTCGACAAGAACACGAGGAATAAGAGGAATGACGTCACACGAGGAAGG
>NC_046125.1:905000-910000 GCF_010993605.1 Petromyzon marinus | reverse complement strand
CACCCCACCACTACACACCCCACCACTACACCCCCACACCCCACCACTACACCCCCCCCACACCCCACTACTACACCCCCCACACCCCACCACTACACCCCCCACACCCACCACTACACCCCCCACACCCCACCACTACACACCCCACCACTACACCCCCCACACCCCACTACTACACCCCCACACACACCCCACCACTACACCCCCCACACCCCACTACTACACCCCCACACACACCCCACCACTACACCCCCCACACCCCACCACTACACCCCCCACACCCCACCACTACACCCCCCACACCCCACCACTACACCCCCCACACCCCACCACTACACCCCCCACACCCCACCACTACACACCCCACCACTACACCCCACACACCCCACTACTACACCCCCACACACACCACACCACTACACCCCCCACACCCCACTACTACACACCCCACCACTACACCCCCACACCCCACCACTACACCCCCCACACCCCACTACTACACCCCCACACACACCCCACCACTACACCCCCCACACCCCACTACTACACACCCCACCACTACACCCCCACACCCCACCACTACACCCCCCACACCCCACCACTACACCCCCCACACCCCACCACTACACCCCCCACCCCCCACCACTACACCCCCCACACCCCACCACTACACCCCCCACACCCCACCACTACACACCCCACCACTACACCCCCACACCCCACCACTACACCCCCACACACACCACACCATTACACACCCCACCACTACACCCCCACACACACCACACCACTACACCCCCACACCCCACCACTACACCCCTACACACACCACACCATTACACACCCGCCCTCCACTCACCCACAACATCTGCTTCCCAAGCGGGCCAGCCTGAATGTTTCTCACCAGCGAAGATGTTCCATTAGAGGAGTGGGTCCACATTTCGCAAACGTCGAGGAGGGAGGGAATGACTGGCCGAACAGAGCCCAAGCTCCGTGCGGAGCGAAAGACCAGGTAGCTTCCACACAGCAGCGTTACGAAACCAATGAAAAGATAATGCCGCTCGACCGATTCGGAGTGAGACCTCTGCTATTAAACCGGAGCCGGTCATGAGCACACTGGCCAGGTATGGGAAACTCTCCGCTCTCTCCACAACTGCCCTATCACCATTTGTGGGGGTGGAGTGTCCGATGGTACAAAATACCCAGGCAGGTGCTTGGTTTTGGTGGGGCTGATGGTAAGGCCCCACCTCTTAGTGGCACGCTGCAGGTTCAGAAGGAGCGCCTCCAACTCCACCTATGAGTGAGCAGCTATTACCAAATCATCAGCATACATAACGTGGTTGACCAATAGGGAGCCATCCCTTGACCGCACCCGGGCATCGATTATCCGCCCATTGTATCTGCTGTACCAGATGGAGATTCCTCCGGTACAGCTATCGAAGGCTTCACGAACTACGTTGTAGAAATAGATGTGAAATAATGTGGGAGCCAGAAGACATCCCTGTCGCACCTCAAGGTGAACAGGGAATGGCTCCAACTCCCGGCCACGTAGTTTTACCAGGGCCTGCTCACCGTCATGAATGTCCTTAATTATTTTGAGCAAAGAGGTAGGGACTCCGAAAACACGAAGAATAACCCAGAGCCCAGGCCTATTGATGGTGTCATAGGCCTTGACCGGGTCAATAATGCAGAGATGTAGATCCTGTTGGAATTCCCTACACCTTTTCTGTTGCAGTCGGACAGAACATATGACATCTGTGCAGGACCGCCGTTTCCTGAAACCAGAGAGACACACAAACACATACATAGAGACATGCACACAGACACACACGCACAGACACAAAGACAAAGACACACACAGGCAGATACAGGGGACACACAGATACACACTCAGACACACACACACAGACACAAGCATTGTATTATCACGCGTGGTATTGAGTAGACCCACTCACACACACTCATTCACCCACTCACTCTCACACTCACTCATCAACTCACTCATTCACCCACCTACTCACCCACTCACTCACTCTCACACTCACCCACTCACTTACCACCTACCCGCCCACTCACTCAACCATCCACCCACTCGCTCACTCTCACACTCAGTCACCCACTCACACACTCACCCACTTACCCACTCACCCTCCCACCCACACACCCACTCACACTCACTCACCCACTCACTCACCCACCCACTCACCCACTCACTCACCCACTCACTCACCCACTCACACTCATTCACCCACTTACCCACTCACTCAATCATCCACCCACTCGCTCACTCTCACACTCAGTCACCCACCCACTCACACTCACTCACCCACCCACCCACTTACCCACTCACTCACCCACCCACTCACTCGCCCACCCACCCAACCGCTCACTCGACCAACTTAAAAAAAAAATCTCAGCATCTCAAATCGCCGTGCCTACATCACATTTCATCTCAAGGACACCCACCCCCAGTGGCAGCTGTCCCTGTGCGGCACAAAAGGTGACTCGGCACGTGGCTTGCGGAGGGGGCGACTCCTACTCCAGCTGCTGGATAATGCCACTTGAGTCGTGATTCGCGATATAAATGTCCCACATTTGCACAAACGTGGACCCGGTGTGTCTCCGACCGGCTGAAGTCTCTTTTGAACTTTACCGTTAGAACCAAAGATTATGGATTCCTGCAGTCACGAAAGCTTCAAATCAAGATTGAGGGCAGTGTCTTTGGGACGTGAAGAAAAACGAGTTTTGTAGCTTATCGGGTTTTTGCTGCAGTCTACATAAAGATTCTGATTTCTTATATTGAGGTCAGCATGTTCGTTTCTTTCCCTCTCGCTGTCTATCGGACACGTTCGCGCACACGCTCACACACATGCGTATAGAGCCGACTCGAAGGCAGATTCATATATTTCGAACAGACAAGTGTTTGTTTAATGATATTTTATTTTATATATATGTGAACGCGTTTTCTGCAAGGTGATAATTGCAGAATAAAAATCTCTTTAGAATGTGCGACAGCCACCAAAGGACATTGCAGACTTTCTGAAAGAGACTTCAGTTAATTTTCTCAACATTATTACAAAAAATGATTAAAAAATGATTTTTTTTAAAAAAAACCATTGCCTCGATAATTCCAGCTTTTAACACCGATATATATTTTTTTATTAACTCCCCCCCCCCAAAAAAAAAATTGCGATACTTGTGCGACTCCAGCTGGGAAAACAGCGTCCCGTCTTTCAAGGTTTGACAGAAATTAACAGTTTCTGCCCGCCGTGCTCGCTCGCTCGGCAGCACAGCGGCGGAAG
This sequence comes from Petromyzon marinus, assembly GCF_010993605.1. NCBI lineage: Eukaryota > Metazoa > Chordata > Hyperoartia > Petromyzontiformes > Petromyzontidae > Petromyzon > Petromyzon marinus. Next base: position 906,698 of record NC_046125.1, on the reverse strand, counting down.
AGAGAGAGAAAGAGAAAGATAATGAGAGGGAGAGCATAAAAAAAGTGAAAAAAAAACTTTCCTTTAACTAAAATAACTCAAAGCCGTGTCGATGTTAAACGAAACATTAAAAACTAACTCGATACAATCGGGGGGTGGAGGTAATGATCAAACTCTCTCGAGCGATAGCGACACTGACAAATGCTGAGCTAATGATTTCGGAGCGCTTTACCCCCCTACCCCCGCCCCTTAAAGCGAGGATTGTTGTTGTTGTTGGCACAAACGGAGTGAGACCTCCCCCACGCTTTGTCCATTTGTTGTTGTTGTTGTTTGGACGACGCGTGCCGTAATAAAGGGTTGTTGTTGTTATTTATTTTTGCGGGGTTAAATATGTCGTGAAACCCGCCACCACCCCACACAGCCAATTTAGTCAGGGCAATTAAATCCACAATAGAGGTTTTTTTTTAGGTTAGATCGCGTAAGTCTAAATGTGTCGTTGAACCCCGCCACCACATGACACAGCCACGACCAGTAAGGTTTGTCACGTAAATAGAACGCGCGAATTCGTCACTAGCACAGCGCACCAGTTGTGCTGGAGGGCAAATCCCCAACATTTACAACCTGCAGAGTACGGCGTTTCGTCAGTAATCACAACTAGCATCATCAGGTGACAGCCAGTTGTAGCAAGGGGTTTTGTTTGTCAGCTAACAAATACACAGCGGCCCATTTAGCTAGCACGACTCCGGCACACACAACACCGGTCGTGCGTTGGAGAGTGAAACCCATGCGGTGTTCGCATCGAACAGAGACGCTGACCACACCGCATCGCTTTCAGATGCCGCTGCCTCCGCGGGCCGTCTGGAACGCTCTTCCCTCCGATATCGGGAGGCCGCTGGGAGCTATGCCACTTTTAAATCATCACCCAGATTGACAAACTCATTTTGTTCAGAACCGCTCTTAGTGTGTTTCGTTTGATGTCCTTAACGCCGCACCTCCTGTTAGCACGGTGGGCTACGTACGGTGGTGCGGAAGGTCAACATACAACGAGACAGGAAACCGGAGCACGCGGAGACAACCCGAGGGGCCAAGACTCGGTCCTATACAGAAGGAACAGATGGTTTTCAGTCCACTTGCTGTACTGCTTTCTGCTGGCGAGTCAAGGTATGGCAACATCGTCGCGCGTGTGATCCACCAATCCCTCGCTGCTGTCGCCACAGGTTAGCGCCTCCGATTTAGCGACGGCTCGCTACGTACGGTGCGAATGAAGCTCAGCATACTGTACACAGGTGCTGGATTACAGGCAGCCACGTGCAGCGTATCCGCTACCCTCTGGTGTAATGGTTCTAGTCCATCCCCCGGCGCAGGTAGTTGAAAGAATGATGGCAAGGTTCTTAAATCCACCACCAACCCCCCCACCACCACCACTTTCCACCCAGCAGAGGTGTCCCGGTGGCTAGGAGCTGTTAACGACCTCTCCTGGTATGCAGTAGGTCTCGGGTTCGATCCCAACCCTGACGATGCCTGCTGCTGTATATTTGGAGTCTACGTGTCTCTCTCTCTCTCTCTCCGTGGCCGCGTGGATTTTTCTCCGGGGTCATTGAAAGTGAAGGTCACCCGCTTGTAGTATTCAGCTGCTGCTAGAAACGTCCGCAAGACACCGACACCGACGGTGATGATGATGACGACGATGATGAGTCCACTTCTTCAAGCTATCATTTT
>NC_046125.1:852500-900000 GCF_010993605.1 Petromyzon marinus | reverse complement strand
CCTGGTGCTCAATCCACGTTGTCTCTCTGTGTTCCTCCTCCTGGTGCTCAATCCACGTTGTCTCTCTCTCTGTTCCTCCTCCTGGTGCTCAATCCACGCCGTCTCTCTCTCTGTTCCTCCTCCTGGTGCTCAATCCACATTGTCTCTCTGTGTTCCTCCTCCTGGTGCTCAATCCACGTTGTCTCTCTCTGTTCCTCCTCCTGGTGCTCAATCCACGTTGTCTCTCTCTCTGTTCCTCCTCCTGGTGCTCAATCCACGTTGTCTCTCTCTCTGTTCCTCCTCCTGGTGCTCAATCCACGTTGTCTCTCTCTCTCTGTTCCTCCTCCTGGTGCTCAATCCACGCCGTCTCTCTCTCTGTTCCTCCTCCTGGTGCTCAATCCACGCCGTCTCTCTCTCTGTTCCTCCTCCTGGTGCTCAATCCACGCCGTCTCTCTCTCTGTTCCTCCTCCTGGTGCTCAATCCACGTTGTCTCTCTCTGTTCCTCCTCCTGGTGCTCAATCCACGCCGTCTCTCTCCCTTCCCCCCACTCACCGGAACAAACTAACCCCCCCCCCCCTCCACATTAAGCGGTCACCTCCGCTCACCAAGTTTCCGCTCCTCACTCAAAACTCACTTCTTGTTACCCCCAGCTCACCCCACGACCCCCCCCCCCCCCTTAATCACCTCACTCATCACCACCGCCGTTACTGAGCCACAGCGATATATAGCTCTCATGGCTATCACTCATTCCCTATTCATTCAATCCATTCGCTGTCATCAATGTTTCGCTGCTTTCACCGAATTCCCGCACCATTGCTTCCTCTCATCTATTCCTATTCACCTCGTCTCCACCATCACATTCAAATGTTGTCCACCGTTCTCAATTCTTTACATAGCGCATTGGTTAAGGCATCGATACCCATGTTTTAATATAAGATAACAAATTCAAACACGCGAAACGTGTTGCTCTCTCTCTCTCTCTCCCTCTCTGGGAAACGTAATCTCCACTTACACTGGACTGGAGGAATCCCTCCGTATGAGCTGCAGGCGGCTGAGACGTCCGCTGGTAGATCACGCGCATAGCGCGGGAGAGGCGTCTCAGAGTCCGTGCAGCACGCGGGCATCAGATTAGTCTCCCGTGCTTGTGAATGAAAGGATTGCTGAATACTTTAACGTCATCGCTATGTATTACGGGGGGGGGGGAGTTGTACCGGATTGTTGCGTGCAGCAAAGTGACCGCGTCTTGCGCGAGAACGTCTCTCGCGTGCCTGACGCTCATTCGGGGAAGAGTCCCCAACGAGGTTCCAGGGACAATTGTCCCTGCGCATCGCCATGCTTTCTGCGCATCCGCCGAGAAGCAAGCAAACCCCGCGACAGAACACAACGGGCCTTGAAGCAACTCTCGATTCGGTGCTCGAATATCTGAACGCCTCTTTTATTGCCAGAAAGGGTATACAACCTGTTCGTATTTCTTTTAATACTGCGACACTGGCAACAGAGGTCCAATAGATATTTATGGGCGGTGGTGAGTCTATGGGCAGTGTTGAGTGATAGACTCAACACTGCACCATAGACTCAACACTACTCATAGACTCAACACTACCCATAGACTCAACACTACCCATAGACTCAACACTGCCCATAGACTAAACACTACCCATAGACTCAACACTGCCCTTAGACTCAACACTACCCATAGACTCAACATTGCCCTTAGACTCAACACTGCCCATAGACTCAACACTACCCATAGACTCAACACTGCCCATAGACTCAACACTACCCATAGACTCAACACTACCCATAGACTCAACATTACCCATAGACTCAACACTACCCATAGACTCAACACTACCCATAGACTCAACACTGCCCATAGACTCAACACTGCCCATAGCCTCAACACTACCCATAGACTCAACACTACCCATAGACTCAACATTGCCCATAGACTCAACACTGCTCATAGACTCAACACTACCCATAGACTCAACACTGCTCATAGACTATGTGCAGGGTAGAAGAGAGGATCGGAAGGAGGCTACCGAGGGGCACTGCTTCGTGTGGGCAGGGGGGGTGTAGAGTTTGTTTCTCCAGTGGGATTGTGGGACTAACGAATCCACGGGACACCCACCACAAACACCATACTTAACAACGTTTTAGCGACCACCCCCACGCGGGCATGATGGGATTGCATTTGCGATGGCCAACGGAATCCACCCAGCCACGCTGACGGCGCTCGCTCTGCACGCGGCAGCAGAGAAAAGTCACGGCAGCACCTAGGGAGCAGCCCTGTCACGTCGACGCCACTGGGACACGTGGCGGTGGTGAGTCTATGGGCAGTGTGGGACACGTGGCGTGTCGCACGTGGCGTGTGACACGTGGCGTGTGACACGTGGCGTGTCGCACGTGGCGTGTCGCACGTGGCGTGTCACACGCGGTGTGCCACACGCGGAGTGTCACACGCGGTGTGCCACGTGTTGGTGCCACTGACACGATAGCAGCGCAGGCTGTGGGTGCTGCTCCCTGCGTGCTCTGATTAATCCGACACCGAGATCGGAATCGTATTTTGTTACACACACACACATACCCACACGTATATTGTTTTCTTATATAATGTATTCTCTGTCTTGTTTCTGTTGGATGTATGTATACACTTATTTCGCACGTTACGTACAGGGTTAGCTGCGTACGGTGCGAAGCAAGTTCGTACTTGTATGTATGTTGTAAACATCGCGACTGGGAAGACAAAGGCGGCCGGACGTGGCTGTGCTGGCCGTCCACCTTCTCGTGTGCCGTGCCGGCCTTTATAGGTGCTCGCTAACAGCACTTGCCCCAATAGTCAGCTGAGGCTATACCAGCGGGGCCCCTTTGTCTTTGCAGTTGTGTATCTGGACCCGTTCTGGGCCTCCCCTAGCTCTACTCGGCCTCAAATGATTACTGTGCCTGGTGCGACACGTGAACATCGGGGGGTGGGGGGCGGTTCCAGCCACCGCCGTCAGTGTGCCGCGGTTCTCGCCCACAACGCACTTGCCCCAACAGTCAAGCGAGCCTATACCGGCGGGGATCTTTGTTGTGACCATATAAGGCAGCGGCTCTGTTGATGCTGGCGTAGTGGTAGTGGTGGGGGGGTTGGTGGGGGGGGGGGTGAGGGGGAGGTGGGTGGTGGGGTGGCTGGTGGTGGGGGGGTGGTGGTGGGTGGGTGGTGATGGGGGGGTGGTGAGGGGGGGTTGGGTGGTGGGGTGGCTGGTGGTGGGGGGTGGTGGTGGGGGGGTGGTGGTGGGTGGGTGGTGATGGGGGGGGTGGTGGGTGGGTGGTGGGTGGGTGGTGATCGCCCTATCGGCTAATGCGGTGGCATCTGCCGTCGCTTAACAACTTGGAACAGCAAACCATGCCCACGATCATCATCATCATCACGATCGACGTCCTCATACTCGTCATGATCGTCATCATCATCATCACGTGCGTCTTTGTCGTCTGTGTTGTGTGGGTGCGTCTTTCTTTCGGGAACGTCTTCTGGTCTGGAGAATGCGGTACAAAAAAATAATATCGCGTTCCGTGTCATGGAAGTCGTCCGCGGTGGCAATAATGAAGCAATTATGCAGCCGGATAATTTAGAAATTACGAGAGAAGAAAAAATGAATTAACAATCATACGAATTAAATAGACTTTCTCGCAGAAATAATTAAAGCATTTTAAATTAACCTTGCAGGATCTAACGCGGAATTAAAGGAGCGTAATTGGGTTAAATTAACAGCGAAGTGAGTGTAGTGTTTTGTTGTTAATTAATTGTCTCAGACGACTCTTGGTTTCTCCACTGCTGGATGACGAAAGCCTCCACCATCGCTCAGCATGGATCTGATTGAGATAAACCGCATTGCATTGGCGCCTGCCTTTTTATTATTGGGCGACTATGCGTGTAAGTGTTTTGACTGTGGTTGTTCGTGAAATCTACGATCATTGCATTTGCATGATCATCGTGTCTGTGCGTGTGTGACCCTCGTCGTGGTCAGTTTGATGTCCTTCCACCTCACCTCCGTTTGGCACGGCTGGTTACGTACGGTGCGAAAGAAGTTCAACACACGTACGTACAATCCTGCAGTTGACATCATGACGCCTCCTGCTGAACCGACGCATTCGCTGAATCCTTTGGGTGCCACTCCGCTGTTATTTAACTTTACTCTGATTAATGATGTGAAAATATTTCCTATTTTCATTTAACCAGGTAGGGCCCACTGACCTGCGATATAGCTCTGTTTCAGAAGCGACCTGGCGATCACAAATGATAACTCGACGATGTGGCGGCTCACCATCATCATCATCATCATCACAAACACTATTTGGGAATTCATAGCGGTAACCAAATAGGCTAAACGTGTGACATTGATTTTAAATGCGGAGGGACAAACCGAAGGACCCAGAGACAAATCCACGCGACTACAGGGAGAGAGAGAGAGAGAGACACGCAAACTCCAAATATACAGCAGCATGCGTCAGGGTCGGGATCGAACCCACGACCTCCAGTAGACCAGGCGAGGGAGTTGACATCTCCTAACCACCGTGGTGATGAGAGAGAGGGAGACACGCAAGCTCCAAATATACAGCAGCAGGCGTCAGGGTCGGGATCGAACCCACGACCTCCAGTAGACCAGGCGAGGGAGTTGACATCTCTTAGCCACCGCATGTCCCCTAGAGGGATGACTGCGTTGCCTTTTGTTGGTTATTAGTGCTCGGGCAGCAATACCCAACACGGCGGCGGCTTCATTATCACCAACTCAACGCGTCTTAGCCCATCAAGGAAGTGTGCTGCAAGGTGGGAAGATGTTCGGCCAGTTTTCCCCAAACGAGCATCTGACGTCGTTTCGATATTGGCCGTCGTTGCGTCCTTCAGGAACGCATCACCCGACGTAAAGCGGGGTAATGAAGCTCAACTCGTGTGCATCTGCCGTCGCTTAACAACTTGGCACGGCATACCACGACCGCAATCATCATCATGATCATCGTCGTCGTACTCATCGTCACTGTCATCTTCATCATCATCACGTTCATAATATATCCCCGTTATCACAGCCATTGTCATCGTCAACCCGTCCGGTGTTACAGAAGCGAATGTTGTGTGCCAACTATATGTGTGAATGAAAACAATAAAAAAAAAACAAATAGCTCGTACCCCTTCTGGGAATACCACAAGAGTTATGTTAAGATGTCCAATCACCAAGTAGACCACCTTTAGCAAAGGAATCAAGAAACTGCATGAACCACACACGCCACTTGTGTATCTGAAACTGATGGCCCTACACCAGAATGGGTGCAGGAAAAATCCGTTTCAAAGACAATTATTATCAGAGCAAGTTTGTCCGCATGTTTTAGCCACACGCTACGTGTAGTTGAATGCAGTACTCTATGTGCCGTTCGCACATCTTAACACCTCCCGTTTGATTGCGAGAAAGGGTAAAACCGAGTAAAAACTCAGTTTCATATAATTTTGGACTATACTTATTTTTTCATACTTTGATACGGTATTTGAAAATGAAAAAAATAACGGATCCCATGGATCAATGCGAGCGATGATGGCGGGGTCCTGCCGTTGGCGGATGAAACTTGGATTCGAAACCAGGCTCTCAGTGGTGCCAACTTAGCGGCTCAGCCCTCTCTGTGCCACCCCTGACCACCAGCTTACACGTGTAGTGGGTTCACTTGAGAGACACAAATTCAGGAGGCAACACGTTTATTATACGACCACAACGGGGTAACTACATAACCGATCACCACCACGGGGTAACTACATAACTGGTAACCACCACGGGGTAACTACATAACCGGTAACCACCACGGGGTAACTACATAACCAGTAACCACAATGGGGTAACCACCACGGGGTAACTGCATAACCGGTAACCACCACGGGGTAACTGCATAACCGGTAACCACCACGGGGTAACTACATAACCGGTAACCACCACGGGGTAACTACATAACCGGTAACCACCACGGTGTAACTACATAACTGGTAACCACCACAGGGTAACTACATAACCGGTAACCACCACGGGGTAACTGCATAACCGGTAACCACCACGGGGTAACTACATACACGGGTCAGAAGGCGTCCCACGGCGGGTTCCATTCCAGCAGACAGCCCCGATGGGACCCCGGGACCTCCCTTTTATGCCCCCCAGCGTGGCCTGGCTCCACCCTCGGCCACGCCCCCACCTGGAACTTACCAGAAGATTCTGGGCCATACACCACGTGTACCTTGTCACCTTTGGCCCACATCCTTACCCTGTCCTGTCACGTGCCCGTGCCAGCCAATCGGGCTGCTACGTCCTCAAATGCCCCCTACTCTGCTAGCCCCCTGAACCATGCTCCCCGAGAAACCTCTTCCATGACATCGTGTACTCTGCTGGCAGGGAGGGCTACTACACTCCCAGTTCCTCTCTCTGTCGGTAGATGGCGGTAGGCGCCGTAGTGACCCATTACATGTCACTACACAAACATTACCCGATAAACAACAACAACAACTTAATGCTCTTACCAGCCAACCAGCAGACGAATGGCCACTTGCAGTGCCGTGATCTTGTGACACACAGGGAAAGCTGTTATCGTGAGCGGGTCCCCCTAGGCGAAACAAATAATGCCACTGAAATAGTTGAGATGAGATCAGAATCAAGATATGCATTTATTGCTGGAGGAATCCAATGAGCTAAGAAGCTCTTTTGTGTGCTACAGATTCAAGGCGCTTCGATATTTGCCGGTGGAATGTTAATTGGCCACACAGTGCGAATTCTCATATTGTCTTGGCTTGTTGTGCCCCCTTGCAAAACAAGACCGGTTCAGAAAATCGTCACTGGTGTTGGCCGTGAGCGGGAATCGAACATGGGTCGCCAGATTCGCAGCATAGCACGCTAACCACTACACTACTACACAAACACACAGACAGACACACACACACAGACACACAACAACAACAACCGCCATTCGCCACTAAGTGGCGGTGACGTCACCACGACGCTTGTGCCAGGCCATGTGCACCTTGAGGCCATGTGAAGTGTCGAACGCCCGCTGGCAGGAGGTCACGGGGCAGACGCAGGTGCCACGGGTCGACTGATTGAGATGACTGAGATGATTGGCTGATGCACCACCTGTGCCCCCTACTGTGCCAACCTGCTGTGCTTTAGCCACCCGGCGCTCTGCTCGTTGTTGTGAGTGTCGCTCCTCCGCCCTCCGTTGTTGTTGGAGGCCGACTGCCTCCAACTGCCCAGTAGCGTCCATCACGACCCTCCTCCACAGAGGCCGATCTTGACACCGCTGATACCAGTCATCGGCAAGTCCACTCAGCTCCACGTCCTCCTGTACCACATCACTCCATCTCTTCTCTAGCCCGTGCCGCGCCCGTTTAACCTCCTCGATCCGGCCGAAAAAAAGCTGTTTCGGCATGCGGTGGCTGGGCATGCGGGCTACATGATCCAGCCAACGCAGACTTGCCTGCCGGAGGAGCTCACCGATGGGACCTTGCCCAGATCTTTCAAAGATTTGTGAGCTCCGCACACAATCCAGCCTGTTTAAACCCAGGATGGATCGTAGGCAGGCTAGCCTAAATGTTTCTAACCGGCGAAGATGTTCCATTAGGGGGGTCCACGTTTCGCAAGCGTAGAGAAGGGAGGGAATGACCGTGGCCGAGAAGACCTGAAGCTTAGTGCGGAGCGACAGACCAGGTAGCTTCCACATAGCGTTACGCAACCGATTAAAAGAGATTGCCGCTCGACTGATTCGGAGTGAGACCTCTGCTGTTAAACTGGAGCCGGTCATAAGCACACTGCCCAGGTATGGGAAACTCTCCACTCTGTCCACAATTGCCCCATCACCGATTTGGAGTTGTGTGGGTGGAGTGTCCGATGGTACAAAATACCCAGGCAGGTGCTTAGTTTTGGTGGGGCTGATGGTAAGGCCCCATCCGTTAGTGGCACGCTCCAGTCTCAGCAGCAGCGTCTCCAACTCCTCCTCTGAATGAGCAGCTATTACCAAATCATCGGCATACATAACGTGGTTGAGCAATAGGGAGCCATCCCTTGACCGCACCCGGGCATCGATCAGCCTCCCATTATATTTGTACCAAATGGAGATTCCCCCAGTATAGCTGTTGAAGGCTTCACGAACTACGTGGTCAAAATAGATGTTAAATAATGTGGGAGCCAGAGGACATCCCTTTCGCACCCCAAGGTGTACAGGGAATGGCTCTGACTCCCGGCCACGTAGTTTTATCCGGGCCCGCTCACCATCATGAAGGTCCTTAATGATCGTGAGCAGAGGGTCAGGGACTCCAAAAGCACGAAGAACAACCCAGAGCCCAGGTCTACTGATGGTATCATAGGCCTTGACCAGGTCAATAAGCAGAGATGTAGGTCTTTTTGGAATTCACTACGCCTCTGCTGTAACAGACGGACAGAAAATATGGCATCTGTGCAGGACCGCCCTTTCCTGAAACCGCATTGGGGCTCCGCAAGCCTCTCCTCAGCGTGTCTGGCAAGGCGATGTTGCATAATCCTTGCCAGGACCTTTCCCGGCACACTGAGGAGTGAGATGCCCCTGTAGTTGTTGTAGTCTGTGCAGTCCCCCTTCTTTAAGAGGGGGACCACCAGGGCATCCTTCCAATCCTGCGGAACCCGTCCAGTGGTCCACACTACGCACATTTGCACAATCGATACACCCCTTCCAGGAGCAGTCGAGGAAAACATCGACCCTCTGTGCCTCTTTGTACTCCTCTCTGCTGCTGCTGCTGCTGCCCTCTTCGTCGGCGAGGGGACGCGATGTTCTGGGGTTCCCGGCTCACCGGACCACACTCGCCACGCTCGCCACATTCACGCAACTCCTCGCACGCTCGCTCGTTCGTCCGCTTGACCTCTGCGATCGACGGTAACCCCCGGGGTTGGGGAAGTGTGGGCCGACGTGTGGACACGCGCGGTCGCACGCACGCACGGGAGTAAAGTTAGAATCGTGACTTAGACATCTGCTTAGAACTCTTATTTTCAACAGGGGGTTTGATTTCCACATGTGTTGTTCATGTGTTTAGCCAACAAACGAGTGTTTATTCCACGCAGGAAATTTCAAGGGGAGGTTTTGTTTCTTCCAGCAAATTAGTGAGCGTTTGTCAGTCACGTGTGGGGGGGGTAGTAACATAAACTTGGAGCACCCGCATGAAACCCCACGCCTCGCGCGAGGGGGCAACGCTCTATCCCCGTACAAAACGGAACAGGCGGCTGAGATGAGTCCAGACAACTCGCTGTAACCGCTTTCTCCTGGCAAAATACACGCGGGACCGCTCCCCCTCGACGCCCACCCACGGGGAGGAAGGGGAGGGAGTTTCGCAGCATCATCTGTGTGTGTGATCCACCAACCCCTCGCTGCTGCTACCTCCCACAGGGCTGGATTACAGGCTACCACGTGCAGCAGCGGAATAGCCATCACCACCGCCCGTCTTGGTTGAGTGTATACATGTTGAACTTCTGTCGCACCGTACGTAGCCAACCACACTAATTGGAGGTGCGGGGGAAGGACAAAAATCTAAACACAAAAAGCAGTTATAAATAAATTAGTTCTCAATATGGTATAGTATATAGTAGTGTAGTCTATAGTAGTGTATTGTGTAGTGTATAGTATCCATAATACAGGTTTTTTTGGGGGTTTAGATCGCGTAAATATATAAATGTGTCGTTAAACCCACCACCACCCGACACAGCCAACTAGTAAGGTTTGTCATGTAAACAGGACATGCCAATTCGTTACTAGTGTAATGTAGCTCTCAAAGACACCTTCTTACGCTTTGGTTCTTTCGGTAAAGTCACGTAGAAAGAAAATAAATTAAACAATAGAGTACGACGTTTCGATTGCAGCACAAGCAGTCGTCATGAGGTAGAACAACATTTGATAGAGAGAGACAACACAGAGACGGAGACACACAGACAGACACACAAGCAGAGAGAGACAACACAGAGACACACAGAGAGAGACACACAACATAGACACACAGACAGACACACAAGCAGAGAGAGACACAGAGACACAGAGACACACAGACAGACACACAACATAGACACACAGACAGACACACAAGCAGAGAGAGACAACACAGAGACACACAGAGAGAGACACACAGACAGAGACACACAGACAGACACACAAGCAGAGAGAGACAACACAGAGACACACAGAGAGAGACACACAACATAGACACACAGACAGACACACAAGCAGAGAGAGACAACACAGAGACACACAGAGAGAGACACACAACATAGACACACAGACAGACACAGAGAGAGACACACACAGAGACACACAGACAGACACACAACATAGACACACAGACAGACACACAAGCAGAGAGAGACAACACAGAGACACACAGAGAGAGACACACAACATAGACACACAAGCAGAGAGAGACAACACAGAGACACACAGAGAGAGACACACAACATAGACACACAGACAGACAAACAAGCAGAGAGAGACAACACAGAGACACACAGAGAGAGACACACAGACATAGACACACAGACAGACACACAAGCAGAGAGAGACAACACAGAGACACACAGAGAGAGACACACAACATAGACACACAGACAGACACACAAGCAGAGAGAGACAACACAGAGACACACAGAGAGAGACACACAACATAGACACACAGACAGACACACAAGCAGAGAGAGACAACACAGAGACACACAGAGAGAGACACACAACATAGACACACAGACAGACACACAAGCAGAGAGAGACAACACAGAGACACACAGAGAGACACACAGAGAGAGACACACAACACAGAGACACAGAGAGAGACACACACAACATAGACACACAGACAGACACACAAGCAGAGAGAGACAACACAGAGATACAGAGAGAGAGACACACAACATAGACACACAGAGAGAGACACACAACATAGACACACACGCAGAGAGAGACAACATAGAGACACACAGAGAGAGACACACAACATAGACACACATACAGACACACAAGCAGAGAGAGATAACACAGAGACACACAGAGAGAGACACACAACACAGAGACACAGAGAGAGAGACACACAACATAAACACACAGACAGACACACAAGCAGAGAGAGACACACAGAGACACAGAGAGAGAGACACACAACATAGACACACAAGCAGAGAGAGGCACACAACATAGACACACAGACAGACACACAAGCAGAGAGAGAGACAACACAGAGACACACAGAGAGAGACACACAACATAGACACACAGACAGACACACAAGCAGAGAGAGACAACACAGAGACACACAGAGAGAGACACACAACATAGACACACAGACAGACACACAAGCAGAGAGAGACACACAGAGACACAGAGAGAGAGACACACAACATAGACACACAGAGAGAGACACACAACATAGACACACAAGCAGAGAGAGACAACACAGAGACACAGAGAGAGACACACAACATAGACACACAGACAGACACACAAGCAGAGAGAGACACACAGACAGAGACACACAGAGAGAGACACACAACATAGACACACAGAGAGACACACAACATAGACACACAGACAGACACACAAGCAGAGAGAGAGACACACACACAGAGAAACACAAAGAGACACACACAACATAGACACACAGGCAGACACACAAGCAGAGAGAGACAACACAGAGACACAGAGAGACACACAACATAGACACACAGAGAGACACACAGACAGAGACACACAGACAGACACACAAGCAGAGAGAGACACACAGAGACACAGAGAGAGAGACACACAACATAGACACACAGAGAGAGACACACAACATAGACACACACGCAGAGAGAGACAACATAGAGACACACAGAGTGAGACACACAACATAGACACACAGACAGACACACAAGCAGAGAGAGATAACACAGAGACACACAACACAGAGACACAGAGAGAGAGATACACACAACATAGACACACAGACAGACACACAAGCAGAGAGAGACACACAGAGACACAGAGAGAGACACACACAACATAGACACACAGAGAGAGACACACAACATAGACACACAAGCAGAGAGAGACAACACAGAGACACACAGAGTGAGACACACAACATAGACACACAGACAGACACACAAGCAGAGAGAGACACACAACATAGACACACAAGCAGAGAGAGACACACAACATAGACACACAGACAGACACACAAGCAGAGAGAGACAACACAGAGACACACAGAGATAGACACACAACACAGACACACAGAGAGACACACAAGCAGAGAGAGATAACACAGAGACACACAGAGAGAGACACACAACACAGAGACACAGAGAGAGACACACACAACATAGACACACAGACAGACACACAAGCAGAGAGAGACACACAGAGACACAGAGAGAGACACACACAACATAGACACACAGAGAGAGACACACAACATAGACACACAAGCAGAAAGAGACAACACAGAGACACACAGAGTGAGACACACAACATAGACACACAGACAGACACACAAGCAGAGAGCGACAACACAGAGACACACAGAGAGACACAACATAGACACACAGACAGACACACAAGCAGAGAGCGACAACACAGAGACACACAGAGAGAGACAACACAGAGACACAGAGAGAGAGAGAGACACACACACAACATAGACACACAGACAGACACACAAGCAGAGAGAGACACACAGAGACACAGAGAGAGACACACAACATAGACACACAAGCAGAGAGAGACAACACAGAGACACACAGAGTGAGACACACAACATAGACACACAGACAGACACACACAAGCAGAGAGAGAGACACAACATAGACACACAAGCAGAGAGAGACACACAACATAGACACACAGACAGACACACAAGCAGAGAGAGACAACACAGAGACACACAGAGATAGACACACAACATAGACACACAGAGAGACACACAAGCAGAGAGAGACAACACAGAGACACACAGAGAGAGACACACAACATAGACACACAGAGACCCAATGCCTCTGTGTCGTGGCCTTAAATAGAGAAAGGGGGGGTGGGTGGGGGGGCAGAAAGAGAGGTGGGTCTGCTGGAGCAGAGAAATTAGCATGTCAATGAGAGAGTTGTGTGGAAATCCACCCCGCGGTGGCAGGGGGTTGAGAGACCCAACAAGGCTGGTGAATTTTAGAGAGAGAAATAGCAGTTTGGGAAAACAAACGCAGCAAATTTTTTGAAATGTAATGCAATGCAACGCAGAGAGTCAGCTAACACACAGTTAACGCATAGATTGCTAAATTAGAAGTTAAGTGTAAAATTTGACAGACAGAGACAGAGAGAGAGAGAAAACAAACTTACATCCTAATTTAAAGCTTTCGTGACTGCATGGATTCATCTTCTTGGTTCTTTCGGTAAAGTCACGTAGAAGGGAAATAATAAAATAATATAAATAAAATATAATAAAGTAAAAAAAAATAAAGAACCAAGAAGATTAACTTACATCCTCCCCGTAGTTACAATTACAATGATGCACAAATGAACAGGACATTGAATGCCAAAACCAAATCAAATAAGAAAAGCGTTGAAAATGACCAATAAATGAAAACTATTAAAATACCGCACATTGTGGGAGTAACTGATAAACTAGCCAGATGTTTGGAAAACAAACCATCTGAGTCAGATTTGGCACGGTACATAAAATACAGAAGCTGATATCTGGTACTAAAGATGTATCACCCAAGCTATCAACAGAAGGTGTGTACCGAATTAATTGCACTTGTGGCAAATGCTATGTTGGGCAGACAGGACGAATGATCAGCACAAGACTAAAAGAACACCCAATAAATATTAAATACTCCGAAACACAACTGTCAGCAGTAGCAGAACACGCGTGCCAACAAGGACACTCAATTGATTTTTTATAATATTGAAGTTCTGTGCAAAACTAGCTACTACTGCCCAAGACAAATTAGAGAATCTATCCAAATTGAGAAAAATCTAAATAATTTTAACCGTTCGGACAGCTACAGACCTCGTGCTGCTTGGAAGCGAATAATCAAATAACAAATTTTCTTTAGTTGTTTCGGTAAGGTCATTCTACGTGACCTTACCGAAAGAACCAAAGAAGATGAATCCTTGCAGTCACGAAAGCTTTAAATCGAAAAATAACAAATTGTTTAAATGCATGCCTATGCAGGTCACCATACTTCAATAGGGATTACCTTTGGTACGGCTATTTCAGTGCACACTATTGATAGGAGATACAAGAATAATGGGCTTGCATAATGTGCATGCATTGTGTACGTTGATTACCACGCAAATAACCCAACCGGGAATGGATATCCATAGTAATGTAGATGCTTTCATTAAGAGCGCACAAGTGACGCCATCACATCTACCGCTCTATTCAAGGAACGAAACGGGAGGAGGATTTCTCCACAAATCTGGCTGTCCACCTGATGAAGCTAGTTGTGATTACTGGCGAAACGTCGTACTCAGATTGTTAATGTTGTGGCTTAGCTCTCCAACACACAACCGGTGTACTGTACTAGTATACTACACTATACACTACACTACTATACACTATATACTACACTACTATACACTAGTGCTGTACTAGTATACTACACTATACACTACACTACTATACACTATATACTACACTACTATACAATAAACTACTATACACTATATACTACACTACTATACACTAGTGCTGTACAAGTATACTACACTATACACTACACTACTATTCACTATACTATACACTATAAACTACACTACTATACACTACACTACTATACACTATATACTACACTACTATACACTTGTGCTGTACTAGTATGTTACACTATACACTACTATACACTAGTGCTGTACTAGTGACGAATTGGCCACGTTCTGTTTACGTGACAACCCTTACTAGTTGGCTGTGTCGGGTGGTGGCAGGTTTAACGACACATTTATATATTTACACGATCTAACCCAACAAAAACCTCTATTTTAAGGAACGAAACGGGAGGATTGGACGTGAAAGCCTATGAGTTAAACTAGTGCATAGTATTGATTTAAAGCTTTCGTGACTGCAGGGGTTCATATTCTTGGTTCTTTCGGAAAAGTACGTGACTCTACCGAAAGAACCAAGAATATATAGTGCATAGTAGTTTAAATGTATGTATATTGTTACATGTTATTTATGTAGTTTATTGTAAAAATTCGGTCACAGTCCCTATGATCACTGTTACGTTGCAATTATGGCTTTATTTTTTGGTGACTTCGAAAAGTTTTTTGGTTTGGACATGTTTGTTTTGTTGTAGTACGGAGTTAGACTGACGGCCTTAATCTAAGTTGTCTTGTGGTTGTTCTAGATTTGAAGCTTTCGTGACTGCAATGACCCATACTCTTTGGTTCCATTCGGTAAAGTCACGTAGGTAAAAAATAAAACAAAAAGTACGACGTTTCGGCCACAACACAAGTGGCCTTCATCAGGTGAAGGGACCGGACTGTCCAGAGGACAGCGTTGGAGTGTCCTCTGGACAGTCCGGTCCCTTCACCTGATGAAGGCCACTTGTGTTGTGGCCGAAATGTCGTGATTTTTTTCGTGTTATTTTTTTACCTAGGTGACTTTACTGAATAGAACTTGTGGTTGTTGTTGTTGTTTGACTTGCATCTCACTGGGATTTTTTGCACACAGCGTTGGTGTACGGTGCTTTTTTCAGGAATATTTTGCTGTTTTTTTCATGGATTTTCTGTTTTGCACAGTCACATAGTCACTTTAAGATGTTTTTCTTGCTCGTGTTTTTTTATTTTTGTTTGTTTGTTGTGGTTGCACCCGATTCAAGAGCCGAATGGCTCACAGGGCTATACCAAAATAAATAAATAAATTTATCTTTCCCACCGTACGTAGCCAACCGTGCTAATCGGAGGTGAGGGCGGGGAAAGACAACAAACTAAACACAAAAGCAGTTCCAGAGAAATGAGTTCTAAATGTGGTATAGTGTATAGCAGTGTAGTGTATAGCCGTGTATTGTGTAGTGTATAGTCGTTTATATGTATGTTGAACTTCGTTCACACCGTACACGGCCAATCGCGCTCATTGGAGGTGCGGCTGGAAGCACAACAACACGAAAAGCAACGCAATAATTCCTCGTAAAATCTTTAATTCTAATGTCGATGCCACTTGACCGGCTTGTCGTCAACACCTTATTGGCAAGAGCACGACACCGCCTCGGTGTGGGAGGTAGGGAAGCGAGGGGTGGTCACGAAGTTTCTGGGATGAAATGCCAACGAAGGGGGAAATAAGTGCCTCTTGTTCTCCCGTAACTCGTACTTTACTTCCCCGGTGAAACCATCGATTCATTTAAACGGCTGGCGCAGTGCGCCGGGCGATATCATTATGACGCCTTGCAACGGTGGTGCCAGAAAAGAAATTCATTTGAACTTTCTTCCCGTGAATTTGAGAATTATTTTCTCAGCATGACCCTCCCTTCCCCCCCCCCCCAATGCCAGCCCACTCCCCCCGAGCCCCCACCACCAACACCCACCCCACAAAAAAACCCATTAATTTTTTTGTGTTTCTTGATTGTTCTGAAGACCAGTTAACTGCTTTTTTTTTTACAAAAATTCGCATTGAAATTCTCTTAAAACATAATTTCACAGTCAGTTTACCCCAATAATTCGGCGAGATCATTTGATTATAAACGCAGTTTCTGAGAATTGCCCAAATTACAGAGTGCTTTAATAATTATCAATCGCATATTCGATATAATCTATCCCCTACACGAGCAGGTAATGGCTTTAAAAAATTGCCGCTTTCATCCAGACTAAATTGTTGGGATATCGCCCGCGACTTTAATCGGAAATAGTGAGGAAGTTTCCAGCTGCAAGGTTTTTTTAAAAAAAAATTCTCCCCACTGACATTATTTTATTTTTAACTTCATGAGATTAAAAAGTTTCAGTCGTTTTTCTCTTGGTTTGCAAACGGTTTAATGTTTTTTTGAGCAAAAGTTCTAATTACGAGAATAGCCCCGTATCTTATAAAGTGTCGTTCACATTGAAACATCCGAAAGCAAACTGTACTCACGAGTACACGAGTACAGTTTGCTAAAAACTGTAAACTAACTTTATTTACCAGTTAAGGTCCCACTGAGCTATATAGCTCTTTGCCAGAAGCGACCCTGGATATCACAAATAACAGCTCAACGAAGTGGCTTATCGTGTTGAATCTTGACTTAAAGTCACGAAATCTTTAAGTCAAGATTTCACCGAGGGTTTCCACGCAACTCACGCTGACGACCGCTTGTGTTGCAATCGAAACTTCGTAGTTTTGAACACATCTACGTGACTTCACCGATTATTAATCCACGCGATCACGGGCAGAGAGACACCGCAAACTCCAAATTTACAGCAGGCGTCAGGGTCGGGATCGAACCAACGAATTCCTGTATACCAGGCGAGGTAGTGAACATCTCAATACAATCGAAACACAGCAAAAGCTGTTAACAACATTTTTTGCTATCAATAAGGACAAATACACTCGCAAAATTGATACAATGAAACACAAACTACGAAAAATCAAATATGAATAATAACAGCTGCCTGATGCTGCTGCTGCTGGCTGTGACGACCAGCGGCCCGCCCCGTACCCAGCTGCTCGACCGGGGCGTGGATCGCTCCACAGCAACAGCGAAACCCGGGGTGCTGCCCCAGCGGTCTGCTGGTTCTCATTCTTCTTCATGTGGCTGCTGCTACTGCTGTTGTTGATGATGATGATGACGACGGAGAGCCAACAGATGTGATTACACATGGAGGTGGTTATTGGGTAGTGGTGATGCCCCCACCTACATGCAGGTCTCTCTGTAAAGTATTTGGGTCTCTATGTGAATCTGTGTGTGTCTGTGTGACTCTATGGGTTTATATATGATTCTATGGGTCCCTGTGTGAATGTATGAGTCTCAGTGTGAATATATGGGACTTTAGGTAAGTCTATGGGTGTATATGTGAGCCTATGGGTCTCTATGTGAGTCTATGGGTATCTATGTGAATCTATGGTTCTCTATGGGAGTATATGGGTCTCGGCTTGAATCTATAGATCTTTGTGTGAGTCTATGGTTCTGTGTGAGTCTATGAGTCTGTATATGAGTCTATGGGTCTCTATGTGCGTCTATGGGTCTCAGTGTCAATCTAGAGACATCTTCTTCATACGGCTGAGGATGATGATGATGATGATGGTGGAGAGCCACAACTGTGATTCTACTTGGAGGTGATGGATGAGCCGGGTGATCGCGATCAGCAGTGGCGCCGAGTGGTGAATCACCATCCCTGCTGTGATGCTGCCCAAGCAGCGAAGCATTGGGGCCACGTGTGTTCATCACGTGACAACTTTATTAATCGTCTGCGTCGGGTGGAGGAGGGGTGCACGAAGATTTACTCACGCGGTGTGAGCCAAACATGACGATGGAAGGACACTGGAGATGATGACTGGCTGGTGAAAGACGACGACAATGATCACACTCACCATCACTAACCCTGATCATGGCGATCGAGACGGTCCCCGAGATGAGTGACCGGCAACGGCCATGATGAAGATGACGACGATGATGACGATGACGACGCTCAATGACCGTCAGGCGGGATGTGAACTCGCAGCCGATCCCAGCATTGCCTCATCGCTCAGTCCGAGCGACAGCCACCACTGTGGCTCCCCCCCCCCCCATATCACCCCCATACCCCCCTCTCCCATATCCCCCCCATATCCCCCCCATATCCCCCATATCCCCCCATATCCCCCCCATGTCCCCTTCCCCTATATCCCACCTCCCATTTCCTCCCCTACTCCATATCACCCCCTCCCTCCCCCCCCCCATATCCCCTCCCCTCCCACCCCCCCATATCCCCCCTCGCCCCGCCATCCCATCGAATTCCCATCATCTCTAAGCGGAGACGCATTTCTCTTTCCGCAACCTCAGCAGCAGCAGCAGCAGCAGGGAGGGGAACAGCAAGTCGTGGGGGTCTCCCCGTTGCTGGATCAGCGCTTATCGCTCCACTCCTCTGGGGGCTCACCTCTGCCGAGGGGGGGGGGGGGGGGACAGAAGCCCCCATCACTTAGCGGCGCTGCCTCGCTAAGAACAGATCACTCGGCCTTCGAGCCCAGACGGGCGCTCGTGATGCTCCCGCAGGCCCGACGCGACCAGATGAGAGCCTCTTTAGTTGTCCGGGGTCACTGACCCCCACCACCACCCACCACCACCAGCACCACCCCCCACCACCACCACCACCCCCACCCACCACCACCCCCCACCCACCACCACCACCCCCCACCCACCACCACCACCACCACCCACCACCACCAGCAGCCCCCACCACCAGCACGCCCCACCCACCACCACCACCCACCACCACCAACACCCCCCACCCACCACCACCACCCACCACCACCAGCACCCCCCACCCACCACCACCACCACCCCCCACCCACCACCACCACCCACCACCACCACCACCCCCCACCCACCACTACCCCCCACCCACCACCACCACCCACCACCACCACCCCCCACCCACCACCACCCCCCACCCACCACCACCACCACTCCCCCCCCCCCACCACCCACCCACCCCCCCCCCCCCCCACCCACCCACCACCACCCACCACCACCCCCCACCCACCACCACCACCCACCACCCACCACCACCACCACCCCCCACCCACCACCACCACCACCCCCCACCCACCACCACCACCCACCACCCACCACCAGCAGCACCCCCCACCCACCACCACCACCACCACCCACCACCACCAGCAGCCCCCACCACCAGCACGCCCCACCCACCACCACCACCCACCACCACCAACACCCCCCACCCACCACCACCACCCACCACCACCAGCACCACCCCCCACCACCACCACCACCCCCACCCACCACCACCCCCCACCCACCACCACCACCCCCCACCCACCACCACCACCACCACCCACCACCACCAGCAGCCCCCACCACCAGCACGCCCCACCCACCACCACCACCCACCACCACCAACACCCCCCACCCACCACCACCACCCACCACCATCAGCACCCCCCACCCACCACCACCACCACCCCCCACCCACCACCACCACCCACCACCACCACCACCCCCCACCCACCACTACCCCCCACCCACCACCACCACCCACCACCACCACTCCCACCCACCACCACCCACCACCCACCACCACTCACCACCACCACCCCCCACCCACCACCACCCACCACCACCACCACCACCCACCACCACCACCCCCCACCTCCCCCCCCCCACCACCCCCCCCCTCCCACAACCACAACCCCCCCCCACCAACCACCACCACCCACCACCCCCCACCCCCCCCCACCAACCACCCCCACCCACCACCACCCACCACCACCCCCCACCCACCACCACCACCCACCACCACCAACACCCCCCACCCACCACCACCACCACCCCCCACCCACCACCACCACCCACCACCCACCACCAGCAGCACCCCCCACCCACCACCACCACCACCCCCCACCCACCACCACCACCCACCACCCACCACCCACCACCACCCCCCACCACCCACCACCCCCCACCCACCACTACCCCCCACCCACCACCACCACCCACCACCACCACTCCCCACCCACCACCACCCACCACCACCCACCACCACCACTAACCACCACCACCCACCACCAACCACCACCAACCCCCAGCAACCACCACCAACCACCACCACCACCACCCCCCACCCACCACCACCCCCGACCCACCACCACCCCACCACCACCCCCACCCCCCACCCACCACCACCCACCTCCACCCACCACCTCCACCCACCACCTCCACCCCCCACCACCACCCACCACCACCACCCACCACCACCCCCCCCCACCACCCCCACACCCCCACACCCCACCCCACCCCCCCCCCCACCACCACCACCCACCGCCGTCCCTGGCCTGGAAGCAGCATGGTTTGTGGAGGTGACTGTCTGGGTGTGGGTCGGGTGAGATGGGAGGTGGAGGGATGGGGCCAGGCGGAGATGGGGGTCATGATGGTTGCTAAGAGATGGGGGTCATGATGGTTGCTAAGAGATGGGGGTCATGATGGTTGCTAAGAGATGGGGGTCATGATGGTTGCTAAGAGATGGGGGTCATGATGGTTGCTAAGAGATGGGGGTCATGATGGTTGCTAAGAGATGGGGGTCATGATGGTTGTTAAGAGATGGGGGTCATGATGGTTGCTAAGAGATGGGGGTCATGATGGTTGCTAAGAGATGGGGGTCATGATGGTTGCTAAGAGATGGGGGTCATGATGGTTGCTAAGAGATGGGGGTCATGATGGTTGCTAAGAGATGGGGGTCATGATGGTTGCTAAGAGATGGGGGTCATGATGGTTGCTAAGAGATGGGGGTCATGATGGTTGTTAAGAGATGGGGGTCATGATGGTTGCTAAGAGATGGGGGTCATGATGGTTGCTAAGAGATGGGGGTCATGATGGTTGCTAAGAGATGGGGGTCATGATGGTTGCTAAGAGATGGGGGTCATGATGGTTGCTAAGAGATGGGGGTCATGATGGTTGCTAAGAGATGGGGGTCATGATGGTTGTTAAGAGATGGGGGTCATGATGGTTGCTAAGAGATGGGGGTCATGATGGTTGCTAAGAGATGGGGGTCATGATGGTTGCTAAGAGATGGGGGTCATGATGGTTGCTAAGAGATGGGGGTCATGATGGTTGTTAAGAGATGGGGGTCATGATGGTTGCTAAGAGATGGGGGTCATGATGGTTGCTAAGAGATGGGGGTCATGATGGTTGCTAAGAGATGGGGGTCATGATGGTTGCTAAGAGATGGGGGTCATGATGGTTGTTAAGAGATGGGGGTCATGATGGTTGCTAAGAGATGGGGGTCATGATGGTTGCTAAGAGATGGGGGTCATGATGGTTGCTAAGAGATGGGGGTCATGATGGTTGCTAAGAGATGGGGGTCATGATGGTTGCTAAGAGATGGGGGTCATGATGGTTGCTAAGAGATGGGGGTCATGATGGTTGCTAAGAGATGGGGGCCATGATGGTTGCTAAGAGATGGGGGTCATGATGGTTGCTAAGAGATGGGGGTCATGATGGTTGCTAAGAGATGGGGGTCATGATGGTTGCTAAGAGATGGGGGTCATGATGGTTGCTAAGAGATGGGGGTCATGATGGTTGTTAAGAGATGGGGGTCATAGTGGTTGCTAAGAGATGGGGGTCATGATGGTTGCTAAGAGATGGGGGTCATGATGGTTGCTAAGAGATGGGGGTCATGATGGTTGCTAAGAGATGGGGGTCATGATGGTTGCTAAGAGATGGGGGTCATGATGGTTGCTAAGAGATGGGGGTCATGATGGTTGCTAAGAGATGGGGGCCATGATGGTTGCTAAGAGATGGGGGTCATGATGGTTGCTAAGAGATGGGGGTCATGATGGTTGCTAAGAGATGGGGGTCATGATGGTTGCTAAGAGATGGGGGTCATGATGGTTGCTAAGAGATGGGGGTCATGATGGTTGTTAAGAGATGGGGGTCATAGTGGTTGCTAAGAGATGGGGGTCATGATGGTTGCTAAGAGATGGGGGTCATGATGGTTGTTAAGAGATGGGGGTCATGATGGTTGCTAAGAGATGGGGGCCATGATGGTTGCTAAGAGATGGGGGTCATAGTGGTTGCTAAGAGATGGGGGTCATGATGGTTGCTAAGAGATGGGGGTCATGATGGTTGCTAAGAGATGGGGGTCATGATGGTTGCTAAGAGATGGGGGTCATGATGGTTGCTAAGAGATGGGGGTCATGATGGTTGCTAAGAGATGGGGGCCATGATGGTTGCTAAGAGATGGGGGTCATGATGGTTGCTAAGAGATGGGGGTCATGATGGTTGCTAAGAGATGGGGGTCATGATGGTTGCTAAGAGATGGGGGTCATGATGGTTGCTAAGAGATGGGGGTCATGATGGTTGTTAAGAGATGGGGGTCATAGTGGTTGCTAAGAGATGGGGGTCATGATGGTTGCTAAGAGATGGGGGTCATGATGGTTGTTAAGAGATGGGGGTCATGATGGTTGCTAAGAGCTGGGGGCCATGATGGTTGCTAAGAGATGGGGGTCATAGTGGTTGCTAAGAGATGGGGGTCATGATGGTTGCTAAGAGATGGGGGTCATGATGGTTGCTAAGAGATGGGGGTCATGATGGTTGCTAAGAGATGGGGGTCATGATGGTTGCTAAGAGATGGGGGTCATGATGGTTGCTAAGAGATGGGGGCCATGATGGTTGCTAAGAGATGGGGGTCATGATGGTTGCTAAGAGATGGGGGTCATGATGGTTGCTAAGAGATGGGGGTCATGATGGTTGCTAAGAGATGGGGGTCATGATGGTTGCTAAGAGATGGGGGTCATGATGGTTGCTAAGAGATGGGGGTCATGATGGTTGCTAAGAGATGGGGGTCATGATGGTTGCTAAGAGATTCTGGGTTCGAGTCCGCTTATGTGGAGTTTGGCGATGTGTGGTGAGTGGTAAGTGTGGGGTTGTGGTGAGTGGTGAGTGTGGTGAGTGGTGAGTGTGGGGTTGTGGTGAGTGTGGGGTTGTGGTGAGTGGTGAGTGTGGGGTTGTGGTGGGTGGTGAGTGGTGAGTGTGTGGTGAGTGGTGAGTGTGGGGTTGTGGTGAGTGGTGAGTGTGGTGAGTGGTGAGTGTGGGGTTGTGGTGAGTGGCGATGTGTGGTTTACATGGTGGAGGGCGGGTGGTGAGTGGTGATTGTGGGGTGAGTGGTGAGTGTGGGGTTGTGGTGAGTGTGCGGTTGTGGTGAGTGGTGATTCACTTGCTCACTCACTCGTTCGGGCTCCTCTCGGTGGGGAGTTTCTATCCCCCCCCCCTTGCTCTGCGTTGGTTCCCTCCGGGTTCTGTGAATGTAGGGGCCTGACGGGAGGGCCGACAACACATTTAGGGGGCCCGATGGGGTCAATCCGGCCCTGGGTTTGGGTAGCCGTGGTGCTGGGTTACCCGAGTTCGATTCCCGCTCACGGCCAACACCGGTGACGATTGTCTGACGCGGTCCTGGGCCTCCTCTAGGTCGACTCGGCCCTTAAATGAGTACCTGGTGCGGCGTGTACACATCGCCACACGGGGAGACAAAGGTGGTCGGCCGTGGTGCTGGCCACCCACCTCATCGTGTGCCGCGCCTTGCCTGCCTTCACACGTGATGCTACTCGCTCACAGCACTTGCCCCAACAGTCTGTTTAGCCCTTGTTGGGGGACCTTTTTCTTTGTTGTTAGATGGTGGCCGTGGTGTTGGTGGTGGCCGTGGTGGTGACGGCGGTGATGGTGGTGGTGGTGTTGGTGCTGGTGGTTGCGGTTTGGGTGGCCGTGATATTGGTGGTGGTGATGGCCGTGGTAGTGGTGGCGGTGTTGGTGGTGACCGTTATGGCGATTTGAGTGATGGTCGCCGTGGTGGTGGCGGCGGTTGGTGGTGGTGGTGACGGTTGGTGGTGGCCGTGGTGGTGGTGACGGTTGGTGGTGGCCGTGGTGGTGGTGGTGACGGTTGGTGGTGGCAGTGGTGGTGGTGGCGACGGTTGGTGGTGGTCGTGGTGGTGGTGGTGGTGACGGTTGGTGGTGGCCGTGGTGGTGGTGGTGGTGACGGTTGGTGGTGGCAGTGGTGGTGGTGGTGGCCGTGGTGGTGGTGACGGTTGGTGGTGGCCGTGGTGGCGATTTGGGTGGTGGTGGCCGCAGTGGTGGCGGTGCTGTCGAGTCCAATCGCTCACGCGGCGGGGACCGCTCCGTGATGAGGCCAAGGCCGTCGCCCTGGGCGCCACGCGGCGCTCATCCACGACCCCCACGCCGCCACTCCACCCCGCGGCTCTCCGAGTTGGAGGAAGCTGCCAGAACGCTCGACTTTGAGCTGCCGTGTCTAGCCGCATTTGCATTCAGATCTTTCCTTAAATAAAGAAATAAAACAAAATAAACACAATCACAAGTCATAATCATTATTTTTACGGATACTTTCAAAGGCGCGGGGAGAGTTGACCTGTCGTGTTGCGCTCTCCGGCCACGGCTAACATCGGTGGCGAGTGATAACTGAGCTGGTCCTGGGATAAACCCCCCCCCCCCCCCAACTCCCCACCCCAAACCCCCCACACCCCTCCAAACCCCCAACCCCCCCCAAACCCCCAACCCCCCCCCAAACACCGCACCCCCTCCCAAACCCCCTACCTCCTCCCAAACTCCCCCCAAACCCCCCCAAGCCCCCCACCGCCCAAGCAGACGACACCGGCACACGCGAGCCTGGACCTTGCTGCTGATGAGACGTTGAATGTCGAATTCCGTCGCAGATTTTTTTTTGCTACCGCTAACCCAACTCTGCCGAAACGATGCGATCCCCGGATGGCCTTGTGGCCGATGGGATGTGTTGCTGAACGGACACATCGTCAACAGACACATCGTCAACAAACACATCGTCAACAAACACATCGTCAACAAACACATCGTCAACAAACACATCATCAACAGACACATCGTAAACAAACACATCGTCAACAGACACATCGTCAACAGACACATCGTCAACAGACACATCGTCAACAAACACATCATCAACAGACACATCATCAACAGACACATCGTCAACAAACACATCGTCAACAGACACATCGTCAACAAACACATCGTCAACAAACACATCATCAACAGACACATCGTCAACAGACACATCGTCAACAGACACATCGTCAACAGACACATCGTCAACGGACACATCGTCAACAGACACATCGTCAACAAACACATCGTCAACAAACACATCGTCAACAAACACATCGTCAACGGACACATCGTCAACAGACACATCGTCAACAAACACATCGTCAACAAACACATCGTCAACAAACACATCGTCAACAGACACATCGTCAACAAACACATCGTCAACAGACACATCGTCAACAAACACATCGTTCGTCAACAGACACATCGTCAACAGACACATCGTCAACAAACACATCGTCAACAGACACATCGTCAACAAACACATCATCAACAGACACATCGTCAACAGACACATCGTCAACAAACACATCGTCAAGGGACACATCGTCAACAGACACATCGTCAACAAACACATCGTCAACAAACACATCGTCAACAGACACATCGTCAACAAACACATCGTCAACAAACACATCGTCAACAGACACATCGTCAACAGACACATCGTCAACAAACACATCGTCAACAAACACATCGTCAACAGACACATCGTCAACAAACACATCGTCAACAGACACATCGTCAACTAACACATCGTCAACAGACACATCGTCAACAAACACATCGTCAAGGGACACATCGTCAATGGACACATCGTCAACAAACACATCGTCAACAGACACATCGTCAACAGACACATCGTCAACAAACACATCGTCAACAAACACATCGTCAACAAACACATCGTCAACAGACACATCGTCAACAGACACATCGTCAACAAACACATCGTCAACAAACACATCGTCAACAGACACATCGTCAACAAACACATCGTCAACAAACACATCGTCAACAGACACATCGTCAACAAACACATCGTCAACAAACACATCGTCAACAGACACATCGTCAACAAACACATCGTCAACAGACACATCGTCAACTAACACATCGTCAACAGACACATCGTCAACAAACACATCGTCAAGGGACACATCGTCAATGGACACATCGTCAACAAACACATCGTCAACAGACACATCGTCAACAAACACATCGTCAACAAACACATCGTCAACAGACACATCGTCAACAGACACATCGTCAACAAACACATCGTCAACAAACACATCGTCAACAGACACATCGTCAACAGACACATCGTCAACAAACACATCGTCAACAAACACATCGTCAACAGACACATCGTCAACAAACACATCGTCAACAAACACATCGTCAACAGACACATCGTCAACGGACACATCATATAGGCCCCACTCATTGCGCGCGAAGTGCTTGCCGCGTTCATAGCTCCTTGATCATCGTCAAGGAGCTATGAACCATCACGACGCCAACTCCGCTCATCCAACCAGCAGCCGCGGCTTCTGGCTGCTCGGTCATCCGACAAAGACGGCGCTCACCACTTTCAGATGCCGCTTCTGCGGCCGTCTGGAACGCTCTTCCTTCCGATATTAGGAAGCCCCTGGGAGCTATGGTGCACTTGTGAACTTAAGCTTAAAACTCGTTTATTTAGAGCTGCCGTTTGTGTTTAGTTTGCTGTCCTTCCGCCTGCAACCTCCGATAATATTCACGGTTGGCTCTGTACGGTGCGAAAGAAATTCAACTTACGTACGTATACAACCGGCTTAATCGGAGCTACTACATATGTAGTATCTACTGCACGTAGTATGTGTAGCAGCTACATACAAACGCAAATATGCAAACACGTGTGTAGTAGCTACATGTGTAGTAGCTACGTGTGTAGTAGCTGCACATGTAGTAGCTACAACATGTGTGTAGTAGCTACTACACGTGTTGTAGCTCTTCTACAAATGTAGTAGCTACTACACGTGTAGTAGCTACTACATGTAGTAGTTACGTGTGTAGTAGCTACGTGTGTAGTAGCTACTACACGTGTAGTAGCTACATATGTAGTAGCTACACGTGTAGTAGCTACTACATATGTAGTAGAATGGTTCAAAAGTACATATGTAGTAGTAGCTACTACTACATATCTAGTAGTAGCTACTACTACATGTGTAATAGCTACGGGCCCCGCACTTTCAAGGGCCCCGCCCTAAATGCTTTCAAGCTGTCAATTCCGGTTCAGTGATTCTGCACTTGCTCTATTACTATAGTACTATACTGCCTTCAACTTTTATGGTCGACTGGGTGTTTAAGGTTAGCGATTTGTCTTATCCGGCTGTATAGCGTATGACAAAATGCCATTACTTCACTATGCAAGTACAACATTTGTCTTTTAATATTTACGTTTTTAGTAAAAAATGTATTTACGGCCCCTTCATAACAACACATGGTCCAGTCCCCGCACTCGCTTCATCCGGCACTGACGGCCACGAGACAGCATAGTGCTGCCACGCGCACGAGAGGAACACATAAAGGGAAGATGAAAACACCACGACTCAGATTATAATGAGGTTATAATCTAAACCACGACGCAGATCATAATCAGATTATAATCTAAACCACGACTCGGATTATAATTAGATTATATAATCTTTTTTTTACGATTGCGAATCTGAGTCATTTGGTTCGCAATCGTAAAAAAACTATTATAATCTAAACCACGACTCAGTTCATAATCAGATTATAATCTAAACCACGACTCAGATTATAATCAGAGTCGTGTTTTCTTCTCGATCGCTGCCGGGGAGTTGTGCAGCTTTCAGGGGTGGTTCGGTGTGGCATTGAAGAATTTGTTCAAAAGTTAAAAAAAAAACGTGTTGTGATCTAGAGCAGTGTGGTTATTCACTTTTATTGCAGCTTTTGCACCCCCATTTGGTTCTCAATCGTAAAAAAGAAAAACATTATAATGTTAATAACTACACAGAGTTTCATGAGACAAAGTAAGTTGTTATTTACGTGCCCGCTCTTTATTTGTCTTTCGATGATTTACCTTCTAACACAAATCTGGCCACGTCTCGCACCACCCCAGAGAGGGCATCTCGCACCCCCCAGGGGGTGGCGTGCACCCCACGTCAACAACAACAACAACAAAGAGCCACTGCCTCAGAGTGAAGGGGTGCTACCAACAGGAGTGGAGAATTGTGGAGAGAGATAGAGAGACGATAACGAGTCGACGTTTATTTCGTTTAAGATGTCTAGAGAGAAGCGGAGAGTCGCGTTGCCAAGAAGTGACCAAATATTACATTGACCCATAGAAATACAAAGAGATGCATAGGGTCCCATAGAGATACAGACATATACATGGAGACCCATTGAGATATATAGACATGCGTAGAGAGATGCATATACATACATACGTAGAGATACAAAGATTCCAGTTTAAAGTTTATTTTTTAAGTAGGGTGACAATGCACCCACCCACCCAACCACTCACTTACTCACCGACTCCCTACGTGAGTCACTCACTCACCCACCCTGCTCACCCACCCAACCACTCACCTACTCACCGACCCACTCGACACAACCGCACAGCTACTCACTCACCCACACTCACCCTGCTCACCCAACCCACCCGCTCACCTCTCTAACTCACTCTCACTCACCCTGCTCACCCAACCCACCCGCTCACCTCTCTAACTCACCCTCACTCACCCTGCTCACCCAACCCACCCGCTCACCTCTCTAACTCACCCTCACTCACCCTGCTCACCCAACCCACCCGCTCACCTCTCTAACTCACCCTCACTCACCCGCTCACCCAATCCACCCGCTCACCTCTCTAACTCACCCTCACTCACCCTGCTCACCAAATCCACCCGCTCACCTCTCTAACTCACCCTGCTCACCCAACCCACCCGCTCACCTCTCTAACTCACCCTCACTCACCCTGCTCACCCAACCCACACGCTCACCTCTCTAACTCACCCACACTCACCCTGCTCACCCAACCCACCCGCTCACCTCTCTAACTCACCCTCACTCACCCTGCTCACCCAACCCACCCGCTCACCTCTCTAACTCACCCTCACTCACCCTGCTCACCCAACCCACCCGCTCACCTCTCTAACTCACCCTCACTCACCCTGCTCACCCAACCCACACGCTCATCTCTCTAACTCACCCACACTCACCCTGCTCACCCAACCCACCCGCTCACCTCTCTAACTCACCCTCACTCACCCTGCTCACCCAACCCACCCGCTCACCTCTCTAACTCACTCTCACTCACCCTGCTCACCCAACCCACCCGCTCACCTCTCTAACTCACTCACCCTGCTCACCCAACCCACCCGCTCACCTCTCTAACTCACCCTCACTCACCCTGCTCACCCAACCCACCCGCTCACCTCTCTAACTCACCCTCACTCACCCTGCTCACCCAACCCACCCGCTCACCTCTCTAACTCACCCTCACTCACCCGCTCACCCAATCCACCCGCTCACCTCTCTAACTCACCCTCACTCACCCTGCTCACCAAATCCACCCGCTCACCTCTCTAACTCACCCTGCTCACCCAACCCACCCGCTCACCTCTCTAACTCACCCTCACTCACCCTGCTCACCCAACCCACACGCTCACCTCTCTAACTCACCCACACTCACCCTGCTCACCCAACCCACCCGCTCACCTCTCTAACTCACCCTCACTCACCCTGCTCACCCAACCCACCCGCTCACCTCTCTAACTCACCCTCACTCACCCTGCTCACCCAACCCACCCGCTCACCTCTCTAACTCACCCTCACTCACCCTGCTCACCCAACCCACACGCTCATCTCTCTAACTCACCCACACTCACCCTGCTCACCCAACCCACCCGCTCACCTCTCTAACTCACCCTCACTCACCCTGCTCACCCAACCCACCCGCTCACCTCTCTAACTCACTCTCACTCACCCTGCTCACCCAACCCACCCGCTCACCTCTCTAACTCACTCACCCTGCTCACCCAACCCACCCGCTCACCTCTCTAACTCACCCTCACTCACCCTGCTCACCCAACCCACCCGCTCACCTCTCTAACTCACCCTCACTCACCCTGCTCACCCAACCCACCCGCTCACCTCTCTAACTCACCCTCACTCACCCTGCTCACCCAACCATCCCGCCCACCTACAACCAACCCTCACCCTCTCAGTAGCCAATTAAGGGGGGAGACGGAAGGAGGGAGGGGGGGGGGTGCACGCACACGTGGGCAGGAGAATTCATTAGAAAGGGGGGTTGCCCCCCCCGTGACGGGGGCCCGAGACATTTTCACCAAAGACGCGTGGCGTGACCTCCACAACGTGACGACGTTAACAGCCATCACTCGCCCCTCAAGTCAATAGCTTGGGGGGGGGGGCTCCTGACGCCCGCTAATACCCCAGAACATTACAGGTAGCCCGTCGGTGTTGTGAATCATAATTGCACGCGTTCGTATTTATAACACAGAGTGACCTTCTTCGCTGCAATATTGGCTGTCTCGGAGTGACAGCGTTGGTGCTTTTAGGTTATTTCTCTCTCTCTCTGTCTCTCTCTGTCTCTCTCTCTGTGTCTCCCTGTCTCTGTCTCTCCCTGTTTCTCTCTCTGTCTCTATGTCTTTCTTTGTCTCTCTGTCTCTCTCTGTGTGTCTCTCTGTCTCTGTCTCTCCCTGTTTCTCTCTCTGTCTCTATGTCTTTCTCTGTCTCTCTGTCTCTCTCTCTGTGTGTCTCTCTGTCTCTGTCTCTCCCTGTCTCTCTGTCTTTTTCTGTCTCTCTCTCTGTGTCTCTCTGTCTCTGTCTCTCCCTGTTTCTCTCTCTGTCTCTATGTCTTTCTCTGTCTCTCTGTCTTTATCTGTCTTTGTATCGCTCTGTCTCTCTCTATCTGCCTCTCGCTCTCTCTCTCTCTGTGTCTCTTTGTCTCTCTCTGTCTCTGACTTTCTCTCTGTCTCTCTCTGTCTCTCCCTATCTCTCTCTCTCTGTCTCTCTCTCTATCTGACTCTTGCTCTCTCTCTGTCTCTGTGTGTGTGTGTGTCTCTGTCTGTCTCTCTATCTCCCCATCGATCTTTGCCCTTTCTCCTCCTCATTAGCGGCCTCAAACCTCGGAGCGGTGGGAGAAGTGGTGAGGGCGCTCACCACCATAAGACGGAAAAGGCTCCCGAGTTTAAAATCCACCAGCCCGGGATTTAGAACTCGGTCTGTCATTGTCACAGTCGTGGCTCGTACACTCATTCCCCACGTCTCTCACTCACTCATTCAGTCGCTCACCCGTACACTCATTCCCCACGTCATTCACTCATTCAGTCGCTCACTCATACACTCATTCCCCACGTCTCTCACTCACTCAGTCGCTCACTCATACACTCATTCCCCACGTCACTCAATCACTCATTCAGTCGCTCACTCATACTCATTCCCCATGTCTCTCACTCACTCACTCAGTCGCTCTCTCATACACTCATTCCCCACGTCACTCATTCACTCATTCAGTCGCTCACTCATACATTTATTCCCCACGTCACTCACTCAGTCGCTCACTCATACACTCATTCCCCACGTCACTCATTCACTCATTCAGTCGCTCACTCATACACTCATTCTCCACGTCATTCATTCACTCATTCAGTCGCTCACTCATACACTCATTCCCCACGTCACTCACTCAGTGGCTCACTCGTACACTCATTCCCCACGTCACTCACTCACTCATTCAGTCGCTCACTCGTACACTCATTCCCCACGTCACTCACTCATTCAGTCGTTCACCCGTACACTCATTCCCCACGTCACTCATTTACTCATTCAGTCGCTCATTCGTACACTCATTCCCCACGTCACTCACTCACTCAGTCGCTCACTCGTACACTCATTCCCCACGTCACTCACTCAGTCGCTCACTCGTACACTCATTCCCCACGTCACTGACTCACTCAGTCGCTCACTCGTACACTCATTCCCGACGTCACTCACTCACTCATTCAGTCGCTCACTCGCTCGCTATGCTCATTCCCTCGCGTACTCACTAACCCACTCACTGACGCAATAATTCATTCATTCACTCACTCACTCACCAATTCACCCAACACTGGTGCAACCATCAACTCACTCGCTCACCACTGGTGGAACCATCAACTCACTCACCAAGACACTCACTCACCACTGGTGGAACCATCAACTCACTCACTCACCAAGTCACTCGCCACTGGTTGAACCATCAACTCACTCACTCACTCACTAATTCACTCACCAATGGTGGAACCATCAACTCACTCACTCACCAATTCACTCACCACTGGTGGAACCATCAACTCACTCACCAATTCATTCACTCACCAATTCACTCACCACTGGTGGAACTATCAACTCACCCACTCACTAATTCACTCACCACTGGTGGAACCATCAACTCACTCACCAATTCACTCACTCACCAATTCACCCACCACTGGTGGAACCATCAATTCAATCACTCACCAATACACTCACCACTGGTGGAACCATCAACTCACCCACTCACCAATTAACTCACCACTGGTAAAACCATCAACTCACTCACCAATTCACTCACCACTGGTGGAACCATCGACTCACTCACTCACCAATTCACTCACCACTGGTGGAACCATCAACTCACTCACCAATTCACTCACCACTGGTGGAACCATCAACTCACTCACCAATTCACTCACCACTGGTGGAACCATCAACTCACTCACTCACCAATTTACTCACCACTGGTGGAACCATCAACTCACCCACTCACCAATTCACTCACCACTGGTGGAACTATCAACTCACCCACTCACCAACTCACTCACTCACTCACCACGGGTGGACAACAGCATCACAATATAATCATCAGGACGATGCGCACGTCCCCTTGGCACGTTGTAGGTTTAATGCACAGCCACTCGAGTGCGGCTGTGGCTATGCAACCCACACTACGGATAGCACAGCAAACACACAGAGACACATAGAGACCCAAAGAGAACCATAGAGATACTTAGAGACCCATAGAGATACATAGAGACCCATAATGATATATAGAGACCCATAAAGACACTTGGAGACACATAGAGACCAATAGAGACTTATAGAGACACATAGAGACCCATAGAGACACATAGAGACCCATAGAGATGCATAGAGACTCATAGAGATACTTAGAGACACATAGAGACACATAGAGACCTATAGAAACACTTAGAAACCCATAGATATACATAGATACCCATAGAGATACATAGAGACCCATAAAGACACTTGGAGACACATAGAGACCAATAGAGACCTATAGAGACACTTAGAAACCCATAGAGATACTTAGATACCCATAGAGACCCATAGAGACCTAAAGAGACACATAGAGACCCATAGAGATACATAGAGACCCATAGATATACTTAGAGACCCATAGAGATACATAGAGACCCATAGACATGCATAGAGACCCATAGAGATACATAGAGACCCATAGAAACCCATTGAGATACATAGAGACCCATAGATTCCCTTAGAGACACATAGAGACCCATAGAGACCCATAGAGACACTTAGAGACACTTAGAGACACTTAGAGACACATAGAGACCCATAGAGACCCAAAGAGGAACTTAGAGACCTATAGAGATACATAGAGACCCATAGAGATACATAGAGACCCATAGAGATTCATTGAAGACATGAGCCACACTCGTACGATTGTGGCGATGTTACCCAACCTATGGACTGGATAATAAACCTATGACGGCTGGCACGGCACACGAGGGGGTGGGTGGCCAGCACCACGCCCGGCCACCTTTGTCTCCCTAGTGGCGATGTTCACACACCTCACCAGCTACTCATTTGAGGCTGAGCCAACCTAGGGGAGGCCCAGGGCCGGTCCAAATAATCATTACTGGTGTTGGTGGCCGTGAGCGGGAATCGAACTTGGGTTGCCATGGTCGTAGCATAGCGCGCTCACCACGACACCATCTCTCCTCTCCCCAACACCAACACCACGGCACTTGTGCCAGGCTAGGTGTACTTTGAGGCCACGTGAAGTGTCGAAGGCTCGCTGCTGACAGGACGTCACGAGACAGACCCAGGTGCGATGGGCTGGCTGACTGAGTTGGCCAGTAGGTGGAGCAGCTTGCTGCAATTTAGACGCCCAGCGCTCCGCTCGTTGTTGTGAGCGTCGCTCCTCCGCCCTCCGTTGTTGTTGGAGGGCGACTGCCTCCAACTGCCCAGTAGCAGCGTCCTTCACGAGCCTCCTCCACAGAGGCTGATCTTGACACCGCTGGTACCAGTCATCGGCAAGTCCACTCAGCTCCACGTCCTCCTGTACCACATCACTCCATCTCTTCTCCAGCCCGTGTCGTGCCGCTCACGATACGCACACACACACACGGGGGTGCATTCGCATGCACGCACACAACGTTGCTCCTGCTGGCACCAAAGACAAAGACGAAAAGAAATCCCCCGTGTCGCCTGTCACGGACTGTTGGGGCAAGTGCTGTTAGCGAGCAGCACCAATGAAGGCCGGCACGGCGCACGAGGCGGTGGGTGGCCAGCACCACGCCCGCCACCACCACCACCACCAGCACCACGCCCGCCACCACCACCACCACCAGCACCACGCCTGCCACCACCACCACCAGCACCACGCGCAACAAGAACGGACGCAGCGCCATGAAGAGTCGCGGCTATGCCCGGGGCGCTCCCCGTCGCATTGGCGGCCGCACAAGCGCGGAAATATCCTCCAGGCCAAGTGGGCGTAGCAACGACGTTATCTGTTGCGTAGCAACGACGTTATCTGTTGCGTAGCAACGACGTTATCTGTTGCGTAGCAACGACGTTATCTGTTGCGTAGCAACGACGTTCTCAGTGGCTTAGCAACGACGTTATCTGTGGCGTAGCAACGACATTCTCAGTGGCGTAGCAACGACGTTATCAGTGGCGTAGCAACGACGTTATCAGTGGCGTAGCAACGACGTTATCTGTGGCGTAGCAACGACGTTATCTGTTGCGTAGCAACGACGTTCTCAGTGGCGTAGCAACGACGTCATCAGTGGCGTAGCAACGACGTTATCAGTGGCGTAGCAACGACGTTATCTGTTGCGTAGCAACGACGTTCTCAGTGGCTTAGCAACGACGTTATCAGTGGCGTAGCAATGACGTTATCAGTGGCGTAGCAACGACGTTATCAGTGGCGTAGCAACGACGTTATCTGTGGCGTAGCAACAACGTTATCTGTTGCGTAGCAACGACGTCATCAGTGGCGTAGCAACGAACATAGATGGACTCGTCCATCTAAACAACTGCCAAAATCGCTCTCCGTGGTACTAACGTTAAAAAACCGCCACTTTTTTCTAATTTCCTTGCCGTGGTTTTCACACCTGATGATGATTGCTTGTGTTGCAGTCGAAACGTCGTGAGAATTTTATTGTTTGATATTTTTTATTATTTTATTGTTTCCCTTCTACGTGACTTTACCGAAAGAACCAAGAATATAAAAAAATGTGGGACCTTTAAATTAAAGTATTTTCAAACAAATATATTTTCACCACGTTTAAAATAAACTGTTGTTGTTGGTATTCTACTAGGCTCATATATTAAAACTAAACTAGAATGTTTTCTTTTGCCAGGTAAGGCCCACTGTGCGATGGAGCTCTTTTTCAGAAGCGACCCGGCCACCAATGATAGCCCGACCACGTGGCTTATCATCATCACGTGGACATTGAGAAAGCAGCCACAAACTCTTACCACGTGATGTCGATTCTGCGTGAAGAGAGACAAGCAAACTCCACATACACAGCAGGCGTCAGGGTCGGGAAGGAACCCACGACCTCCTGTATACCAGGCGAGGTAGTTAACATCTCCTAGCCACCGTGATGATGGGAGAGAGAGACACGCAATCTCCAAATATACAGCAGCAGGCATCAGGGTCGGCATCGAACCCACGACCTCCTGCACATCAGGCGAGGTAGTTAACATCTCCGAGACACCGTGGCGCCATTGTTGAAAACAAATCTCATGGTGGTTAGTTTAATTTCAAATTATAATTTAATTTTACACGCGGTAGGGGGCTTTTGCGACCAATATTATCCATAATAGAGGTCTTTGGGTTAGATGGCGTGAATGTAAAAGGCAACATGCACCTGCGCATGCATAATGTAGTGTTGATTACCCCATGACAGACCCAATGGATATCCATTGTAATTAATATTTATACATTAACCCACCTCCCCTCCTCTCCCCGTGACCTTCGCCCCTGATTGTCTCACAAGTGACGACGTCGCATCTACCCCCCTCCGTCTATTTAAGGCCGAAGCAGAGGGGAGGGTTTCTCCACAACGCTCTGGCTGTCACCTGATGATGCCGGCTGCTGCTGGCGTTGTAATTACCGGAGGAAACGTCCGGCCACTCGAATTGTGAACGTTGTAGTTGGGGTTTAACTCTCTAGTGAGTGCTGTACTAGCGGAG
This sequence comes from Petromyzon marinus, assembly GCF_010993605.1. Lineage (NCBI taxonomy): Eukaryota > Metazoa > Chordata > Hyperoartia > Petromyzontiformes > Petromyzontidae > Petromyzon > Petromyzon marinus. The sequence goes on along the minus strand of NC_046125.1, from coordinate 862,912 downwards.
TGTAATAACGCTGGCTGATGATGGAAAAGTGGTACTGGCAGCAGAAGGCAGCATACACGTCAGCAGAGGGAGTACATACGGGGGTGAGGAGATATGAAAGGGGATGATCAGGAAGGGCTCCATCTGGAAGCCTGGGAACCTGCGAGTAGATTCCAGAAAGGGGGCGTGGCGAGAGCGGAGTGAGGGCGGAGCCAGGCCACGCCGGGAGAATAAAAGGAGGCCCGGAGCAAGAGCTCGGGGCTGTCGCTGGAAGTGGAACGCCCCTCGCCGTGTTCCTGTTCGTCACCACCGTCGCTGCCGTCTCGACCACCCTTAGACGCCGCTAGCTAGACAGCCTGCCGACTGCAGGCTGTCTAGCTAGCGGATTAGACGGATGTGTGAATAGCGTGTAAGCACATAGGATGTCTGCAGTTCCCTGACGTGTTGAGTAAAGAAGGTGCCTGGACGATCCCTGTCACCGAGAGAGTCACGACACGAGTCACGAATTGGCACATTCTGTTTACGTGACAAACACCTTGCTTAATTGGGCTGTGTCGGGTGGTGGCGGGTTTAACGGCACATTCATGTTAATGCGATCTAACCATAACAAAATCTCGATTTTGGCAGATGGTAGTTGTCAAGGGGAGGTGGGGGATACATACAAATGAAAAAACAGTATGTAAAAAATCATACAATTTAAAACGTATAAAATGTCCCCTTTTAAAAGTTTTAACCGAATGAAGAATATATATAAAAAAGTGCAAGATTAGGCATGCAAATAAAGGGCGTGCCCCTTGTGAACAACAACAACAACAACACCTCAACAGGGGCAGAGTTTTAAACAAACATCGCAAGGCATCGATTCCCGTTGTCCTGTGGGGGGATGGCAGCGATGCCACGCGTGCGGAACATCCAACGCGCTCCCTTGTCCGACCTACCGCGTTATCCCCTCCGTCTAGTCCACGTTGAAGTCTCTACACACACACATAGACACACACACACATAGACACAAATACACCCACACACAGCCACACACACACACCCCACACACACCCACACACACTCATACCTACACATACACACACCCCCACACACACACCCCCACACACACACCCACACACACTCATACCCCACCCCAACATTACCACACACACACCCACACACATTCATACCCACACACACTCATACCCACACACACTCATACCCACACACACTCATACCCCCCAACACACAGCCACACACCCCCACACACACAGCCACACACCCACACACCCACACAAACCCCCGCACACACACACACCCACACACAGCCACATACACACATACACACCCCCCCCCCCACACATCCACATACACACCCCCCCCCACACACACCCACACACCCCCCCCCCACACACCCACACCCCCCCACACACACTCATACCCCAACCCAACATTACCACCCACCACCCCCACGCCGCACCGCACCCCACAAACCGGCTTAGTGACAATGTGTCACGTGTTGCTATCTAACCACAATCTCATCACCGGCGCTTCATCGCATTTTGTGTCGTCGTGTTTTTGTTGGCGTGTGTTTTTGGGAGGGGGTTGTTGATCTTCGCTCCTCTTTTCCCCTTCAATAAAACTAAACGGATTTCCAAATCGACCCTCGTCTCGTGCCCGTCTCGTGCACTGAATTTCACGCCGCTCTCTGTCTCTCTCGCCCTCTCGCTCGCTCTCGCTTCTGCCTCGCACCACCGCAGGGGCTGTTGCGGTGGTGCGCCTCAGCTGCCAACGAGCAGCAGCAGCAGCAACAGCGCACTGAGCCACAGTCCTGTCTGCGTGTGGAACTTCGTTGGCACCGTACCTTGCTAACCGTGCTGAGCAGGAGTGATTGTGATGTCTGCGTGTGGAACTTCGTTCACACCGTACCTTGCTAACAGTGCTGAGCAGGAGTGATTGTGATGTCTGCGTGTGGAACTTTGTTCACACCGTACCTAGCCAACCGTGATGATCAGAAGTGATTGTGATGTCTGCGTGTGGAACTTCGTTCACACCGTACCTTGCTAACAGTGCTGAGCAGGAGTGATTGTGATGTCTGCGTGTGGAACTTCGTTCACACCGTACCTTGCTAACCGTGCTGAGCAGGAGTGATTGTGATGTCTGCGTGTGGAACTTTGTTCACACCGTACCTAGCCAACCGTGATGATCAGAAGTGATTGTGATGTCTGCGCGTGGAACTTCGTTGGCACCGTACCTTGCTAACAGTGCTGAGCAGGAGTGATTGTGATGTCTGCGCGTGGAACTTCGTTCACACCGTACCTTGCCAACCGTGCTGTACAGGAGTGATTGTGATGTCTGCGTGTGTAACTTTGTTCACACCGTACCTTGCTAACAGTGCTGAGCAGGAGTGATTGTGATGTCTGCGTGTGGAACTTCGTTCACACCGTACCTTGCTAACCGTGCTGATCAGGGGTGATGGTGATGTCTGCGTGTGGAACTTTGTTCGCACCGTACCTTGCTAACCGTGCTGATCAGGGGTGATTGTGATGTCTGCGTGTGGAACTTTGTTCGCACCGTACCTTGCCAACCGTGGTGATCAGGGGTGATGGTGATGTCTGCGTGTTGAACTTTGTTCGCACCGTACCTTGCCAACCGTGGTGATCAGGGGTGATTGTGATGTCTGCGTGTGGAACTTCTTTCGCACCGTACGTAGCCAACCGCACTAATCGGAGGTGCGGGGGAAGGACGATCAGCAGTTTCTAAACGAATGAGTTTGACAATCGAGACGATGTAAAAGTGCATCACAGCTCCCAGTGACTTCCTAATATCGGAAGGAAGAGCGTTCCAGACGGCCGCAGAAGTGCATCTGAAAGCGCGGTGTTACTGTCTTTGTTCGATGATTCGACTAAAAGTCGCTGCTGCTGTGAGGATGACCGGAATTATCGTAATGGTTTGTGTATGTGTGTTGAACTTCTTTCGCACCGTACGTAGTTAACCGCGCTAATCGGCGGTGCAGGGGGGAGGCCAGCAGAGCGAGCACGCACAGAGCAGCTCCTCTCGAGAAATTCGATTTCAATCTCGCCAAGCAGCATGAACCGTGACGCGAGCTCCGATCGTCCTCGCAGCGGCTTGTGGCGAAGTGTCGACTCAAGACGGCGCTCACCGCAGCATCATCATCAGCAGCAGCATCATCATCAGCATCATCATCATCAGCAGCATCATCAGCAGCAGCATCATCAGCAGCATCATTATCAGCATCATCATCAGCAGCAGCATCATCATCAGCATCATCATCATCAGCAGCATCATCATCAGCAGCATCATCATAATCAGCAGCATCATCATAATCAGCATCATCATAATCAGCAGCATCAGCAGCAGCATCAGCAGCAGCATCATCATCATCATCAGCAGCATCATCATCAGCAGCAGCAGCAGCATCATCATCAGCAACATCATCATCATCAGCAGCAGCATCATCAGCAGCAGCAGCAGCATCATCATCAGCAGCAGCAGCAGCAGCAGCAGCAGCATCATCATCAGCAACATCATCATCATCAGCAGCAGCATCATCAGCAGCAGCAGCATCATCAGCAGCAGCGTCGTCGCGCGACGCTTTCAGACGTCGCTTCTGGGGCCGTCTGGAACGCTCTTCCCTTCCGACGTTAGGAAGCCACATCATAATCTACATTGACGAACTCACTTCTTTAGAAACTGATTTTTGCGTCTGCTTAGTTCATCCCGCACTTCCGATTAGCGCGGCTTGCTGCGTACGGTGCGAAAGAAGTTCCAACAAATGCGTTCAAAAATGCAATGTACAGACGCGTCTGAGTTGCTGTGCCGTTCCGATGACGGCGTTATAATTATCATGTACGGCCCCTCTCCCCCCTTTCCTCGCCTGATATGTGATGCGTCCACATTCACAATCGCATATTCATGGCGATATTCTAATAACATTTAGACCTTCCCGTGTCGGTGTTGTTTTTATTAAGCTCGCTAACCCCCGGGTGCTCATTTACATCCGTCGATAATCGTGACAATTTGATTAGTAAGTGCAGGACTGTCGGTTTACAAAAACATATCATCTTCCCGGATTATATGGAGATAATTTGTGGGGTTTCTTTCACCTTCTTTGAGTGTTCCGAGTGCGCGTTGAAGGACGTCTCTCTCGCTCTCTCCTCCTCCTTCTCTCCCCCTACCCTCGCCCTCTCCTCCTCCTCATCCTTCCCTCCCCTTACCCTCGCTCTCTCCTCCTCATCATCCTCATCCTTCCCTCCCCCTACCCTCGCTCTCTCCTCCTCATCATCCTCATCCTTCCCTCCCCCTACCCTCGCTCTCTCCTCCTCCTCATCCTCCCATCCCCCTACCCTCGCTCTCTCCTCCTCCTCCTCATCCTCCCATCCCCCTGCCCTCGCTCTATCTCGCTCGCTCTCTCGCCACGTCAGCCGCGATCCGCGTACGAAATTGACGGAGGAGCGGAGGGGGCGATTGTCCGCTGGATGTTGAATTCGTTCGCACCCCTTCCCACCCCCCCCCCCCCCCCCATGGGCCTGCGACCCAACACGGCCACGGCGAGCAGGGTCGTGGTCCCCACTGCTCCTCTGGCGGTGACTTGAGCGCCCTGCCACGTGAGGACAACCACGTCGGGATGGGCGCACTCGCGCAGACGGCGTTTGGCTGATGCCGTCCTCGTTTATCGAGGGCGTCCATAACAGTCTCTGGCTATTTTATATATATAAAAAATAACGGTATGAATATATAGGGACTTTATGGATACTCTGTATAAACTAAAACTTAAAGGGTTTTTTTTCATTTGACCGTGTAAGGCCCCACTCAGTCCTGTAGCTTTCTTTTTCAGAAGCGACCCTGACGATCACAAATTACGTTCCAACGAAGTGGCTTAACATCATCATCATCATCGTGTGGAAAAACCGGAGGACCCGGAGAAAAATCCACGCGACCACGGGGAGTGACAGAGAACGAGACACGCAAACTCCAAATATACAGCAGGCGTCATGGTCGGGATCGAATCCACGACCTCCTTGTTAATAGGGGACCGCAGATCTTTGGCAATTGTTGGTAGCGTCTGTGGTGCCTCCGAGTCGATATCGCGCTTTCTCTCTTTCTTTTGGAGTGCGAGTGAATACTGTGCGCGTTATAACGTGACAATCATTATTATTACTAATAATAATATAAAGACCCCCCCGATGTGATTTCTAAATGAGTAGGACATCGTGTTCCGGCATCAGGGTGGACATGTGCTCAATTGGAAAGAGAACACAACTAGTAATGTTTAAAAATACTTTATTTAAAAGCACGCTTTAAAGAAACGTACCCTACTCGTAATGGCAGAACTCCACGACTCCAGGAAGTGGCCCCGAAACTTGCCTCGACGTCAGGGTCCTTGGTGATTTACAGCCAACGCCAGTTTAGCGTGGACAATTAGACCCAAGCCGAAACATAACATAAACAAAAGATTGTTTAAAAATACTTTATTTTTAATTTTATTTAATGATAGAATATAGTATTGTCACCAGTATGACATAAGTATACCAAGTGTGCAGTCGATACCACATTGGGAAGTGGGTTACAATTGAGTTACAAGATTTGAGGATACAACGACAACAGAGTGAGTTAAATAAAAGCGTGTACTAATAATAATAAATAAAAGCGTGTAATAATAAGAACTTAAGCTGCAAATGATTCTACGACATTCACTGAACTCTCGTGCTTGATTCGCAGGCCAGGTGCTGGGTCACCCTTGCAGTGCCGCACAGAGATAGCTGCCACTGGCTGGGGGGGGGGGGACCCCCTAGGCCAGATCGCATGATACTGTTCGCCTGTTGAGGTTGTTCTCCGATCTGACACTCGTGAGACTAGGCCCTAAAGAAGGTGTTTAGATGTTCAAACACCAAACAGATGCCTTTCGCAAGGCATCAGGTGTGGGCCAATCGGTTTAAAGACAATGCGGATGTTATCAGAGCGTGTTTTTTTGGTTTGCATGTTCACCACAAGTTCCGTGTGCGGTTGATGCGTCATGCCACGGCGCAGACGTCGTGACACAGGAAAGTAACGTTTTGATAATGGCTCAATGTTCTAGAGTGAATGGGTGGGTGGGTGAGTGAGTGAGTGGATGAATGAGTGAGTGGATGAATGAGTGAGTGAGTGGGTGTACAGCCAGTCATCTCAGCCAGTCAACCCACGGCACTTGGGTCTGCTCCGTGACCTGCCAGCGGGCCTTCGACACACTCGAAGTGTACCTAGCCTGGCACAAGCGCCGTGGAGATGACCTCACCGACAATTAGTGGCGAATGGCGGCTGTTGTTTTTGTTGGGTGGACTGGTGGGTAGATGCGTGAGGGAGTGTGCAAGTTGATTGTTGGGTGTGCGAGTTAGAGGATGGGTGGATAAATGGGTGAGTTGGTGGGTGGGTGGGTAAGTGGTTAATTGAGCGGATGGGTGAGTGGGTAAGCGAGTGGGTGGGTTAATTGAATGGGTGGCTGAGTGGTGTAAGAGCATCAGTGATGATGATGATGACAATGAGAGATCGAGTGCATTTACGTCGATGGGACCGCGTGGAGGAATAGCACAGACTCACCAAGGCCACTCCACTGCTCTCTGTATCATCACTCGAGACAATGTTATATGCTTATATATTTATTTAAAATACCACACACCCGTAATATCTACACAGGATTCAGACAGCTTCTTAGGGTTAATGCCTTCTTCAAATTGTGACATATACGACCCCGAACGCATAAAGCAATGGAATGCGTAAGGCGGTGTGTGCCACGCGTGTAAAATGTAATGGTGACACAAATGGAGGCGTGGAGGGGGGGGTGTGAAGGATACAAAATGTAGCTGGGAGCACGTGAATTAATAAACGTGGTTATTACCCCACGTCGCAGGCATGTAGGGAGAGACGTAGAGACACGCCGCCTCTGCTATGGGACCATGTTGGGGCTCTTATGCATTGTAATCTCGAAATTGGTAAACATACGCATCTTTATATATTTATATAAGATGCCGTCATACATACACGTACATGACCGGTTCGGATAATCGTCACTCGTGTTGGTGACCGTGAGCAGCGCGCTAACCACTGCGCCAGCGCTCCCCATAACAAAGACGCAAAGACAAAGATCCCCCGAATAGCCTGTAACAGACTGTTGGGGCAAGTGCTGTTAGCGAGTAGCACTTCCTATGAAGGCCGGCACGGCACACGCGAGGGGGTGGGTGGCCAGGACCACGCCTGGCCGCCTTTGTCTCCCCAAGTGGCAACGGTTGCACACTGCACCAGGCAACATTTAAGGCTGGGTAGAACTAGGCGAGGCCCAGGACCGGTTCAGATCATCGTCACTGGTAATAGTGGCCGTGGGCAGGAATCGAACTCTGGTAGCCCGTTTCACAGCGCAGCGCGCTAACCACTGCGCCACCGCTCCCCCCCCCCCCCCCCACACACACACACACACGTGTACACGCTAACCACTGCCCCCCCACACACACGTGTACACGCTAACCACTGCCCCCCCCCCCCCCCTACATACACACGTGTACACGCTAACCACTGCCCCACCACTCCCCCACACACACACAAGTGTACACGCTAACCACTACCCCACCACTCCCCCCACACACACACGTGTACACGCTAACCACTGCCCCACCACTCCCCCACACACACACAAGTGTACACGCTAACCACTACCCCACCGCTCCCCACACAAACACACAAGTGTACACGCTAACCACTACCCCACCGCTCCCCCCACACACACACAAATGTACACGCTAACCACTACCCCACCGCTCCCCACACACACATACACACGTGGAAGATTAACATCCCATCTCTACATCATAACTTCTCTTCTCTTCTGCCTTTTGTCCATTAAATTTCAATCGTGTGGGTGGGTGCGGTGGGGGGGGGGGGACTCCCCTCTCCGTGTTCGCGGGAGATTTGATTAATTTGCCGGTCTCCACTCCCTGGGCTGTTTTTCCACATTTAGACTTCTGCTCGCAGCCACAGCGATACATCAGCTCGTGACAGTGCTGTACTTAAACCACCACCATCACAACCACCACCACAACCATCATAATAACCACGACAACAAACACCACCACCACCACAACCATCGTCATAGTCACCACAACAAACACCACCACCATCATCACAACCACCGCAACAAGAAGCACCACAACCACCACCACAACCACCATTTCAACCTCTGCAACCACCACGACCACCACCACGACCACCACCACGACCACCACCACGATCACCCTCACGATCACCACCACAATCACCCCCACGATCACCACCACCACGAACACTACAACTACCACCACCAACACCGCGACCACCACCACCACCACCACCACAACCACCACTGCAACCTCTGCAACCACCACGACCACCACCACGACCACCACCACGATCACCCTCACGATCACCACCACGATCACCCCCACGATCACCACCACCACGAACACTACAACTACCACCACCAACACCGCGACCACCACCACCACCACAACCACCACTGCGACCTCTGCAACCACCACGACCACCACCACGACCACCACCACGATCACCCTCACGATCACCACCACGATCACCCCCACGATCACCACCACCACGAGCACTACAACTACCACCACCAACACCACGACCACCACCACCAACACCTCGACCACCACCAACACCACCACTACCACCACCAACACCATCACCACTACGACCACCACCACAGCAAGAAATTTTGAAAAAAGTGGCGGGTTTTTTTAACGTTAGCACCACGGAGAGCGATTTGGCAGTTATTCAGATGGACGAGTCCATCTATGTTCGGAAAAGAGGAGGGGGGAGACGAAAATAATGGATGCGGTCTGAAAGCCACCTTAAGCGTGAACAATCAATTAAGACCCGAAATGGTTTATCAAATCCTTCCAATGATTGCTAAACCAGAATCCATCTTCGTATTTTCATCTCCCCCTCCTCTTTTCCGAACATAGATGGACTCGCCATCTGATTAATTGCCAAATCGCTCTCCGTGGTATTAACGTTAAAAAAACCCGCCACTTTTTAAAAAAAAAATATTGCTGTGGTTTTCACACCTGATGATGATTGCTTGTGTTGCAGTCGAAACATCGTGAGAATTTTATCGTTTTATATATTTTTTTTGTTTCCCTTCTACGTGACTTTACCGAAAGAACCAAGAATACGAATCCCCTGCAGTCACGAAAGCTTTAAATAAAAAAAAATGCCACACGTGTCACAGCGTGGAGAGCCCAGGAGGTGAACAGCTGTGTCATGGATGATGACAATTAGGAAGAGATGGTCACGCTTCCTGGCGATACAAAACGAGTTGTTTGAAGATGTTCAAGCACCAAACAGAAACATTTTGCAAGGTAGCAAGTATTGAATTAACCACACACTGCACTTGCGGTGAACATGCAAACAACAAAAAACATAATCTGATAGTATACGCATTGTGTTTGAAACGGAATGACCTACGCAGGGATGCCTTGCAAAATGTATCAATTTGGTGTTTTGAACATCTTAACACATCCGTTGTTTTGTTGTGAGCTAGGGCGCAGACCCACCCTGAAAGGTTCAACCGCAGTTGACCGGTTGGTCGCGTGCGGCATGGTGAAGTGTGGCTACTCCGACCCGCCCCATGACTGTGGAAGAGGAGGCCAAACATCGTCTCTCCAGATGCCTCCCCTGGCGTCCCGCTGGTGGAGAGAGGAAAGTGCAGGGCTGCGCCTTTATATTTCAAAGAACAATTTGTACCTTTCCGAGGTTAAGCTTCACGAAATTCTCAAGGCTCAGAAGGGGTTCTGCTTTAGAGCTCAACAACGCATACGTTGCACACACACGCACGCGCACACACACACACGCGCACGCCCACACACGCGCGCACACACGCGAGCACACGCGCGCACACACGCGAACACACACGCACACACACGCGCACACGCGCGCACACACGCGCACACACACGCGCACACACGCGCGTACACACGCGCACACACACGCACACACACGCGCACACACGCGCACACGCGCGCACACGCGCGTACACACGCGCACACACGCGCGCACACACACGCGCACACGCGCGCACACGCGCGTACACACGCGCACACACGCGCGCACACAAGGCACACACACGCACACACACACGCGCACACACGCACACGCGCGCACACGCGCACACACGCACACACACGCACACACACACGCGCACACACACGCGCACACGCGCGCACACACACGTACACACACGCGCACACACACGCGCACACACACGCGCACACACACACACACACGCGCGCACACACGCGCACACACACACACACACACGCGCACACACACGCGTACACACACGCGCACACACACGCGCACACACACGCGCACACACACACACACGCGCACACACACACGCGCGC